>JABXWE010010569.1:0-13226 GCA_014611495.1 Limonius californicus | reverse complement strand
TGGTTTTAACTGTAGATATGGTGGCGTTCACTCTGACAGAAAAAGTGCGGTCACTTAGAAATGATTTAGTAATACACAGGATATATGCTGGTATTTGAGCATTAAGCATTTTTAATAGTAAGGCCTCTGTCCACACTTTATCAAACGCTTGTGCTATATCAAGAAAAGCGGCAACTGTGTGCATTTTTCTATCGAATCCTGATTCTATTAGTTCTGCTATCCTCGACAACTGATGGGTGGTTGAAAATTGCTTCCGAAAACCGTACTGATATGGTGGTATGACTTGATTATCATTCAGATATTGCGTGAGTCGACTGTTAATTACTTTTTCAAGAAGTTTTGAGAGTGTTGGAAGTAGGCTTATAGGTCTATAGCTGGTTAATTCTTTTGGATTTTTCCCTGGCTTATTGAAGAGGAGTACATGCGCGCATTTCCATGTGTTTGGAAAATAGCCAATGCGCATACATGCGTTGAAGAGAGATGCGAGATATGATATGGCTTTATTTGGTAGTTGCTTCAATACTACATTAGGGATTAAATCATGTCCTGGGGATTTCTTTGTGTGGAGTTTTTTGATGTAATTTTTAATTTCGTGTGGAGACGTTGGTGAAATGTCTTCGGGAGTTCTTGGAAAGTTTGTATTAATTTGTTCTACTACTTCTCGTGCAAAATCTTCGTTATCTTCTTGAACTAAAGTTGTAAATGTCTTTTCTAAGTGTTCCGCGAAGGCTTCACTTTTATCTTTATCTGAGCAATATACTTGTCCTCTGTCGTTAATGGTGGAAATGATTTGCGGTTTTTTTAGAATACGTTTAGTGGCCAACCACATCGTTGGGTCCCTTGGTTGTAAGTCTTCGATATATTTTTTATAGCTACCTATTCTGTGGTTGTCTAATGCGAGTCTAACGTTTCGAATGCTACGATTTAGGTGTGCTTTAGTTACGGGATCTCGGGTTCTTTGCCAAAGTCTCCGTAGTCGATTTTTTTCGTTTATTTGGTTCATTATATCTGCTGGTGGTTGAGTGTAATCGATTTGGCGTTTCCTTTGCTGTATTGTAGAGGACTCTTGTATTGCAACAGTAATGCCATTGTTTAGATTGATTATAGCGCTATCAATGTCTTCTTTTGACTCGTACCTTGCAGGACACGTTATTTTTAATTCAAGTGTTTGTTGAAATTTCTGCCAGTTTACTCTTCCATTAATCAGACGGGGTATTTTGTGTACTGTTTTTGCGGTGTTGTTGAAGCTAAGTAGCACCGGTAGATGGTCCGAATCGAGTTCTGTTAGAACTGTTTGGGAGATTGGGTTAGCGAAGTTTTTGTGTAAACAAACATCTAAGATGTCAGGCTGGTGATTTATTCTATAAGGGAAGTATGTAGGTTCTTGTGGGGCCGATATTTGAACTGCGTGTTGGGATAGGTAGGTATGTAGTCTACTACCATCTGGATTATTTACCCTGCATCCCCAGAGAGTGTTTTTTGAGTTCAGATCTCCAATTGTTAGTGTTGGTGTATCATTTTCGAAGAGGGCTGCTATATCTGCTTCGAGAAGTCTGCGATTTGGCTGTTTATAAACGCTAATTATTGTTACTTTTTGGTTATTTCGAAGTTCTAGGTTTACAGCTACTGCTTCCAAGTTGGTTAATTGCGGGAGCTCTGATGGATATGCTGATAATGCACGTCTAACAATAATTGCTACGCCACCTGATGGATACTGCGTTTCTCGGTCCTTCCGGTAAATGTGGTATCCGGGGATGTTGAATTTTTGATTATTGATTAGATGTGTTTCGCTTACACATATTAAATCGACTTTATGTCTAGCAAGGAATGCGATAATTAAGGATCTTTGTTTGACGACTCCATTGGCATTAAAATTAGAGATAACTAGGTTCGGTAAAATATGTTGCTGATTATTTATTGGCATTGAGTAAGGTGGGAATTAATGAGAGTAGGAATGACTTAATATCGTCGAGATAAGGTGTTAACATGTTCCAAATACTTTTGAGTATCTGAGTGATGATTGATTCTTGGGATTCGTCTGAGATGGTTCTAGTTGTTTCATGAGATAATGGTTGCTTGGTTGCGCTGACGTAGAAGCGGTTGGGTGTGGTAAGATTATTGTGGGATGGGTTTATGGTGTTTCGTGTGGCGTTCATTTTTTTATAATAACTGCATCCTCTATAATTCGCCGTATGCTCCTCACCGCAGTTCACGCATTGTGGTTTTTGCTTTTCTTCTTTTTTACAATCTTTATAATGATGTAATCCTGTGCATTTTACACAGCGGGCTGGTAAATGGCAGTAATTTTTAGTATGACCTACTCTCTGACAATTGGTGCATTGTGGGGCGTTTCTGCTGTTTCTTCGCGGTTCCACATAGATAATGCAGTGGAATAAATTCGTTAGTTGGTATATGTTTTTAGCTTCGTCTGTTTTTGTGAGTTCAACAGCACAGATGGGCATGGGTTTCTTGTCCTTATTTAATAGCCTGGTTACCTTTTTGATCGGAAGGTTTTTTGTCTTAAGTTCTTCCAGCATTTCCTGTTCTGTGATGGATGTTGGTACACCTCTGATAATAACCGACATATTGGCATCCTCTGGGTTTCTATATGTGTAATATCGTATCTTTTCTTCGCTTTCTTCAAAGAGATTCGTTAGTGATCGGTAATCTGCAATATCCGTAAGGTTTATTCGTAATTGTGTTCCTTTATATGAGGTAGTAAATTCCTTTTTTACAGTGGAATTAATATCATTCAAGACTGCTTGATAATTATTTGCATCGAGTAGGAAAATTGGGGGTATCTTTGGTTTCGGTTCTGGTTGGGATGTTTGAGATGTTTGTAATATGGGCTCTGATTCCTTACTTGTGTCCGTTTCGTGTAGTAAATAATATTTATTTTGACGGAGTAATTCCGAATCGGTGAATACATATTTTTTGTTGTGATTTTCTGATGAGGGAGATTCATTTTGGCGCTTTTTTGTGGGTTTATTACTGTTAATAGTGTTTGGGCTATTAGAGCTATTTGGCGCTGAGCTGTTATTTGGTTTAAATGTTGAAAAATCGATTGGACTAACTTCAGTACTATTGTATTGGAGGGTTGGTTGTTTTAAATTGGCGTTGAAGGGCATATTTTAGGTGTGTAAATACTAAATGGTATCTGGTTTGATTGTTTTTATGTTTACGCGGCTATCGCAGCGCCAGACGGCGTGCGGCCGATAAGTTTTCACTACGACACTATCTAATGTGGTGAATTAAATTCCTGTTAGCGTTAAAACTATTTGATTAATCGCACATTAAAGTCACTTAATGAATTATAACGCACGAGTACACTACACAACCTATTCGCTGCGAGGTTCACGGGTCACTCCATCATCTTCCTGGTACCACATATTTTGTTTAATTATCGGTGGATCATTTTCTAATAGTATTTGAAAATCTTCATTTAGAAAATGTAGGAAAGTTTCAGCATTCAGATAATTTGGCCGGTTCTTTTTCGTTTTTATTTAGTCTATTTAGTCTGTGATTCTTCACGTTTGCTAAGTTTCTTCTCCAGACGATGAGATCCAATTTTCTCTCCATTTCTTAGGAGGTCACCCCGGGTACGCTTTCCAGCAGGTTTTACGTCACGTGCTATTTTGACTAATCTGTTGTTTTCAGCTCTTCCGACGTGGCTATTCCATTCTTTTCTTCGATGTTTTGTAAATTTCACTGTCAGCTATGTTGCAGTGCTGTATCACATCTTCATTGCGAATATGGTATAATCTTGTTTTTTCCGATGATTGATCTTAAAGTACTCATTTCGGCTGTCCTGAGAAGTTGCTTGGTTTTAGAGGTCTCGGCGCGGGGTTCGGTCCGTAAGTCATTATAGGTCTAACTGTTGATTTATATATTTTTACCTTGCTTTCTATTGACATATGTTTGTTTCTCCATGTGACATCTCGTAAATAACCAGAAACTCTTGAACCTTGCATCACATGTTGTTTGGCAGATTAAAAGGACCAATTATTTGCCATATCTGCCCTAACATATTAACACCGTATCGTATTCGAACATGAGTTGCATTTTCTTCAATATTGGGCTGTCTTATCATAAATGGACGACTATCACCACCTCTTTTTAGACCAACACTTCTCACCTCTCTCTCTGCTAGCCGTTGATCAGTTGGTTTAATAACTGTGTGGTTTGGATGTCTTCTATTTGGATAGCGTTCGGCACATAACCTTGCCGCTGCATTACAATTACTACCAACCTCTCCAAGAACTCAAATAAGTGTACTCAGCAAATGTGTATTCTATTAGTGAAAGTAAAACGGTATTTAAATAAAAGAACAAAAAATTGTGTTTGACAACTGTAAAATTCGGAACAACAGTGTCAAATTAAATAGAAATAACTATCCGCCTTGCTTAGATTTCCTCTGTTGCCATATCTAGATCTCGAGTTTTCAACAAAATCTTAGAATCAAAAATGTGCAATTTCAATTTGTGCAGAAGTCATTTTTATTGTTAATATCTTAAGTTTACTGATGCAGAACAACTTTCATCGGTAATATCTATTAGTTTAGCATTGTTTTTAAAGATGCGGCGCATTCGAATTTGAAACTTCAAGAAGCTCTTGTGAAGAAACTAGATGGCGAAAAATAAATATTTTAACTGGTTTGTGTTCAGTATGCACTGTTGAACAACGCTGTATACCACGATAACGTTTTAATCAATTGGCATACGGGTTTTCTCGAGTATTTTCTTCCATCACCTAAATTCTAAAAGATTGTGAGTAGAATGCAATATTATTTTTTGTATATTTTAAACTGTAGTTGGGTATTATTATGAATATAAGTGGAAAGCATGAGAACCAGAAGTTAGTCAGTTTGTATGGTCTATTATGTGTTAGAGAATTTTGCAAAAAATACACACACTACTACAGTTTACTATTTACATTTATTTTCGTTTGAATTAATGTAATTGGATGTCTCGTACGACGAAGGAATTGCTACTACATATTTTAAACTAGTTTTCTAGTTAAAAAACTCTTGTTCTCATCAAGACAGTATAAAAGAAGACGTTTCGATGAACGTTTCCGTCCTCATAAAATATGAGTCGCCATGAAAGTTTGAATTATGTGGACCAAACTGTTGGGTTAAATCGAATTCAATAAAAAGGCCGTTTAAAGATAAACTCGAAAAAGCATCGAATGGGGCTACAATACTGATGTTTCAATTGCTTGTTGGAATTCAGTAAGTTCTGAAATTTCGTAATGGACCTGCAGTATCGTTCAACCAGGATTCATTGTTACATATACAACCCCATTGTTTTTTGTATGGTTGTTGGCGTTTTGGTTGCCTACAGGAATGTTGTTTGTGCAGCTTATAAGAATATCACCTACATTTGTAAATAGCTCTCAACTGTTTAAAACGACCAGATGCTTTCATTATTGTGATGCTAAAAAACGACATTTCAAACAAAGTTAAGTTGAAAAAATCATGTCAACTTAATCTTCCATTTCAATATTAATTGAGTTTTCTCAATAGCAGCGCGATGAGATGGGGCGTAGGACGGAGACCTGTATAAACCCGATTAACACCCGCTCGAAGTTCGCAACGACTTTGATATGTCAAGTGAGAGAATTATAATTAATTCGTGCCAAGACTGAAGTAACATAAATAGGGATTGACAAGCTTTGCATAATTATGAAACAAAAATAATTTTTGTTGTGGTTTATAAGTGTTTTACAAAGAGCTAACGCACTTTAATGGTTGATTTAATAGGACAACAAATATATGAAATTTCAACATAAAACTGTATCTAAAGTTAAATAAATAGAAGAATATTTAATATGGTGTAAAGAGAATGGGGAATACGGTAGGTACACGAATGCTCCATTAAAAGTTATGCGGGCTGTTTCAATATTGTAATAGGTAACGTTTGTAATGCCTATTTCCTGGTTTGCCGAGAAGCTTTAAATGAGTGTTTTATAAGCATTTTATTATATCTTCATGCTACATTCTACAACCCGCTTTAATTAATAGTGAAATTATATGAACAAAATGCGCCAAGCACGTTATTCGAACTTTTCCATAACTTAATAATTTCTGTAGATGTACAACACTCCTGTATTACGAGAACATGAAAATTTGTACATACAAACTGTCCCATTGGACGGAAGATAGCTCTTCACTCAGGCAACATAAAGATTCTGTGGTGGAAAAAATTTAAAATAAAACAGAAAAAATATAAACAAACTGAAAAATTGATTAATAGGTTGCTTGTTGGTACAGATCGTCATATGAAAAGTTTCGTTTGAGTTCAGTTGCGCAGTGGCATATTTCTGTTATCTACAGCGGAGCTCATCTATTTACTAAACGCTGACCACTACAGATAGGGTACACCGAGAAAAAGTATGCGGTACTTGTGTTTTAGCAAATGGGTGCGAGCCCGTTCGTTTACTAACATAAGTGTAGGTACTTCGACGAAGTGGGAAACCGAGAGTAAGTGCATCTCCCTTGCTCCGAATGCTAGCTTGCTTCCTGATCTGCATATCTCAAGTGAAAGTTCTCATTTGACGAGTTGTATGTCAACATTTTGAAAGAAACTAATTACGAAATGGAGACCCTCGCGCCATCTGTTAAAAGTCATAACAACTAAAACCTGTTCGTGTATTATACACGTACAGGTTGTAATTCTCACAAATGGATGTATAGTTAGCTTGTAGCAACACGGAGCTTTCTAGGATAATCTCGTCTCATTTCACGACGCACCAACAACGAGAATATTCCGGAAGCTGTTTACCTCGTACATGTATAAGAGTGCGCGCATTTTGGTTAGTTAGTACAGTGCACTCGCACAAGGGTGACAAGTTGTAGTTAGAAAATGTGCAACTAAGCCTCGCAAACTACTGTTCAAAAATTAATTTTATTATTAAATAGTGTTTTTCTGTGTTTTTAAACGCAAATAATACAACTAAGGTATGGGTCAATAATAGCTTAACAAACGAACTACCTATAACAACGGGAATTAGACAAGGGGACAACCTGAGCCCTACTCTGTTTAATGTGATCATGAATAAAATTGCAGATAATACAGAAAGACTTGGATATGGATACCGAATGGGACACAAAGAGATAAAAATCTTCTGCTATGCAGTCGACGTGACGTTAATATCAGAGGACGAAGACGGATTACAACGCTTACTATACAACTTTAAAAAAGAAGCCCAAAAATACAATATGGTCATCTCTACGAACAAACCAAAATGCCTAACAATATCAAAGGAACCAACGAGATGCAAACTAAGTAAAACAAGTAATGTCATTTGATTACCTAGGGGTTAACATTTCAAGCTATGGCTCTCTACATAAAGAGGTCTTACAACAAACCAATAAAGCAGCGGTAGTATCAGGCTGTCTAAGAGATATTATATGGCGTAACAAAGAAATGAGCACGGACAGTAAAGTACGTTTATACAAAAGCTGTGTCAGAGGACAGTCACCGAAAACCAAAAGGATAATGAGAACAACCGAGATGAAGGTACTACGATCTATCACAGGAAAAACGCTAAGAGACAGAGTAAGGAGCGAAGATATCAGAACGACCTGTGAAACCCAAGACGTTGTTAGATGGGTACTTCAAAGAAGACGAAACTTGAATGAACACGTAACACGTATAGACGACGACAGGATAGCAAAAATAGCACGAAATTTGAAAGCTAGAGGAGCAAGACTACCGGGAAGACCCCGTATGAGATGGCGTGACAGCTGGCAGTCTATCTCTCAAGAGCAGCCAACACCATAACACCCAATAAATTACCAGAACCAACAGGTTTCAGGCCTACAACACGAAGAAGAAGTGTTTTTCTTTTATAATCGTGTATTATTGGTTGCCCCCCCATAGGCCCTCTTCCCCCATAGAGGAAGTTGGATTCAGAAAGTTGCCCCCCCCCCCAGTTTGAGCTGGATACGCGTTTGGCCAGATATTAAACAGTGTTAAGAAAACTTTTATAAGACGTCCTCACATTTGTATTGACGAAGGTGGGAATGTTTTGATCTTTTAATATAAGTCTCTATTGTCATTTTTACAATTCAAACTTTTCAAATACTTTTGTATATCCATTTAAAAATTCCTGTTCAATTTAATATTATACATTGCTTTGTATCTAACTTTGTCTGTATTAGTTTGAATTAATGTACTACTCTCTGAAAATTGCCATTGTACCTGTTGTGTCAATTCTTAACGTTTTATTTTATTTAATATTAAATCTAATAATAATCTGCATAATACTTGATAAGAATGTATACTATACTATTTACACATTTTATGGTTTCTTTAAAATTCTTGCACATACATATCGGCAAACGCCCACAAATTTGAAGTCATGTCGGTATATATCGACGTAGATAAGTATAGTATAGGGACACGATAGACATAACCGAGGTTATTTACATGGAGTTATATGAAAGAGAAATTCTTTATGACTCTATAGAAGCGTTGGTCGTCGTCATTGTGCCCCATTTAGTAAAAGTTTTATGCTTTAACCTTTTGATGTATTAATATTGCAGAATCGTTACAAAACATGTCGGCATACTACACCCCGTGGGAGGACACAATATATTAGTATACAAATATGCATTATGTGAGCGTTTTCCATACATTCGAGGCGCGCCATAAATCGAATAAATGCTATATTAATCTTTAGATATTAAAATCTTTTAAATAAAACATAAACTTTTTCGTTTACTTTATCCCATACAAAATAAATATCATAAAAAAGCTTATAATAATCATCATCCATCAAGACCAAAATATACAGGGTTTTGCATTCAAAAATAAGTTTTGCAAAAGTTAAAAAACCCTGTATATAACGAAACAAACAGCAATTGTGGCACGCTTGTATGGAATCTGCACTAAAAGTACGTTTTTCTGCGAAATCCCGATATCAATATCTTTAATAGGTTAGCCACTACAATCATTTGAAGTTCAGACAGATTCCTCAATATATAGAACATTTTTGCAGATTCTGCAGACGTACATTTTTGCAGATTCTGCAGACATCTATCCCGTTATAAAATTTAATCAAGACCCTTAGAGCCCTGTTCTAGCACAACATTCAAAAATTGTTTTGTTCTCTGTACTTGTTGTATACAACAAAAGTTAAAGCTAAGAGTTATTAACTACCTGCAATTTTATGTCAATTGAGATTACTGTTTTGTTTAGTACGAAGCAATATTGTGGGTCTTTGAAACATCTACCACCAATTCGATTAAGGTGATTGTTTAGTAACTTGCATTTTCATTTCTAGCATGTCTAGAATTTCTGAAAGCGCCTAAAGATGGCAACAAGTTACACGACCGATCTAAGCAACTTTTAAATGATTTCGTTTACACTTCATAACCCTGCTATGTTATTGGTTCAAGTCAACAAAAGTAAAGAGTGTTGCCTTATTTCAACAACAATTTTGGTATTTTGACGGACGTATTCAATTTATTTTACTGTTATTAACCTTTTCAAACTGAATTTAGATATCGTTCGATGTGCTCAGATACATCAAATAGTAACAGCTACTTTTTCATGGTAAAAATGAAAAATGTTACTTAATAGCGTGTTTTGGCTTTAATTGTTCTATACAAAATAATTAATAATTTCAATTGCTGGTTCGGTTTTTTAGATTTTCCCAAAAGGAAAAGTTCTAACACTTATATTTACATAAGTATTATACGCAGGTTAAACAACTTTTATCTCGTATATTTGAACTTAAAAAGTGATGAATGAAAAAGTCGTATTATAACAGAAATATAGCGATTGTGGTTTGTGGCAAAGTTATTAAACAATTCGCTTAAAAGACAAAGTTAATTAATGTTTTTTGGATTATTTTCAGTGGCTAACTCGATTGTTTAGGTTTTCAATGTTAACTAAACTAGAAATTGATAAAAAAATTGCAGCCTTGAAGTAAGTTAGCTTTTAAATAAATAAATACATACTAACTTTGTAAACCCTCTAGATATCTGTTACGACAAGAATGTATACAGGTAACCATTTTCTTATTGTTCTAATATTTAAAGGTTATTAATCAACTTCCAGTTGATATGAATTTGATTAACGGCCTTAGAGACCATTTTTGGGAAATTTTTTTGTAGGCTTTTTTACACTGATCTGCTACTGCAGAAAATCTAATAAAAATCCAAGGACTATTAAGGCCAATTTTACGAAAATTGTTTACCCTCGATCGTTTAAGTTTAGGTAACTATGGTTTGCAAGCAAGTGGAGCATCTAAAAAGTTTAAAAGATTCCAAAACGGCATTGAAGACAGGTTTCGTCAATATATAATAATTTTTTTAAAGCAGTTGCAGGTTTGTGTTCCCGCTTTTCCTGTTTGTAAGAGAAATACTTACGTATTTTCCAAAAATTGTTTTAAAATTTCGTAAATTTGGGAATTTCAACATTTTTACAATTACGTTCAGTTCCCTGTTTTTGAACATACCATAATTGCAACGTTTTGGGAGCTGTTAAATGGCTTAAAGTTCAGTATACCAAGTGCATAATCGATTTGTTAGCAAGCCGGTGTTACAATGCGTTTGTATTACTATCGTAAAATTAGGAGATTAACTATGACAACAGTGTGTTTTGCTACACATTATACATTAATTTAAAATGTATATCTGACACTTTACAATGTGGTATTTACGCACACAAAATGTCAGATACTCGTGATCCACCTACAAGCAAGAGTATGGTGTATGGGTATATACAATACGTGCAAGTAGAAAGATAACTATATACTCCTAAATCTTAGATCGTCTTAAATAGGTCATGTCAAAAATTCACAGTAATGTATAAAAATGTGGTACGTTGGTAAACGTGGTTACTTTGTTGTGTCTGTACATAGTAAACACACATTTACTTATTGTTCAAATTAGTTTCGAGTATGGTAAACATAAATGAGATACAATTTTCCCTGATAAATTATTAACCACATGATGTACGTGGAGTTAAAGCAAAGATATAATGGAACGACTAAAAGAATTTATATAGTGCTGCCTGACCGAGCAATATCAATCAACATTATTTTCTGTTTTTATTTTTCTATCATAAAGTCATATTATTGATATAAGGAATACAATTTTTTATTATATTTGTACAGCGGCAATAAAAATTTCTGATACAATCGTCCTCGTGTGTTCCATGTATCGATTATAGAGAAGTTAAGAGCAATTTAATATCCCCGCGGCGCCAATATTTCGGAGACGAGCAGAGCTTTATAAGACTTAATTAAAGACTATTTACAGCTAACTCTTAAATTAATCAAAAGGCCTTACCTAGTACGGCTACCACGCCTAAAAGGCCAATGAGCCGAAATAACACGTGTCATGGCATGCATTTGAATATAAACACGCACAGGCGGCAACTTAACGATTTAAATAAATTACAAGAAAGCTTGAACAGCTTTAGGTTTTCATACCTCCTCCTAAGGATTTTAAGGAACAGTAATGAGAAAAAAATAATCGAACCACACAGAAATTATAAACCGAGCATAATAATCGAGTAAATCCCTCTTGCAATTGGGGGATCAATATTAAATGAGCAAAACATTGATCCGGAGCAAACTTTTCAAACTACAAGTGCAGCGTTAGTCACTTCATAAATAATCGATCGGGGTTGGCTATTTCAAATGCATAGTATTGGTTACTTGAGTTTTTCGCGTACGAGCACGACCCGGCGTGCGGTTTAGCGAGGGGTTATGAACAGGCACTAAAATCGGGAATCGAGCGGCGTCGCGACGCACAGCTGTGATAAACGCTAATATTCAACCCAGAGGGAAGTTCAACTTGCCATGCTCAGTCCGATGCTGCCTCTCGAATTGCCGCCTTTTCTGTAAACACCGAAAACTAACGAAGTCTTCCCACGAAACACTTTGGGGAGAAACCGTTCAAACGAAAGGAAAACTACAATTCGTTAAATTTTTGAACCGCTTTTGTTAAAAGCTTTGTACAGAGGTGTGAAAAAGTCCAACCCATGCCGGTTTTTGAATATTTCTCGCATAATTTCGCTAACTAACTACAACTATTTCAATATGTTTACTGTATCACAAATAACATAAATAATTAATTTCTTAAACTTCTACACAAAAGATTATATTACATTTTTCAACGAATTCCCATAATCGATTATTTACTTATTCGTGGAAAAAGAATGAGGCCATTGGTAAGTATTTAAGGTTCTTGTAAAACTACTTTTTGTGAAAGCTCCTGTGATATTGTAATTATATAACCTCTGCATTCACATTTTTTTTGCTGTTTTACTTTCGCCAAAAGCTGCAAAATGAAGATGAAGAAGCAAACCCTATTATCGGACTAAAGAGCGGTTCTAACCATCAAGGGGGCACTTCCACTCGCGAAATTGCCATTAACGTAAAATGCACTCAAGCCAGCCTCGATGGTCTAGTGGTTAGCAAACTTGCTTAGAGAACGCGCGTTTGAACCCGACTGAGATTTTTTCGCTGGGAAAAAAGTTTGTAAGTCGTAGGTCCTGTGCTACTGCCATGTGTGTACTGGGGTTAGAACTAACCCAGATGCGTAAAATTCATAGTTCGGGTGTACAATAACCCAATAAGCAGTAGAATTCGCCCATCCAAAATCAAAATGCAATCAATCCTTAGTTAATTTTAATATTAGAGAAAGTGTAGTATTTGGGAAAATTGGCGACAAACTGTGAAATAAAACTTCAGAACAAGCTTGGCAGATAGAAGCCTCGAGATCACTGTGAGAAGAACTCTGTTTAGCTTTAGACTAAGAATATGTTGAGTATGGAAGAAGCCAATGAATTCTGAGAACAAAGACGTCACCATTTATTATGGACCAAGAATCATCAGAAACATGGAGATAGAGACCCAGAATACAATCGCAAATAAGTCATATCAAATCGTGTGGTCACTAATGACCTCAATATTATAGGAAGATCGGTATTCAGTATAAAGGAAATATTGATCAACTCGAGGAACAGGCGATGAAAGTGGGATATCACGTCAATGGAGGTAAAACAAAATGTATGGTCGTGAACAGACGAGAAGACTCGGACGAAATCACAGAAGACAAGAACATTGCAGTAGTCGAGGTGTTTGTATATTTCGGCCTCATCTGAACTGCAAGAACGAGCTTACTGAAATAGTTACAGAAAATAATGGCAGGAAAACGGGCATTACATAACATCTTTAAAACCACCCAATAAGCAAGACAATAAAGA
>JABXWE010010568.1:0-14206 GCA_014611495.1 Limonius californicus | reverse complement strand
AATAAAAATAAATATTAGTTTCCTGAATTAAAATTATATTTTGGTCTTGTGGGATATTAAAATGTGTAGAAACTTGCCAGGTTTATGTTAGTATAGTCAGATATTCTATTTTGTGAAATATAGGAAAATTATTTGAATAATTAAGATTTAAGTAAATTTTGTAACTTTCTCTTTTCTTCTGATTGGCTTCAAAAAGTCAGAAGATTTGCTTCAGATATGTTTGTATTGTTACGTCCCTAAGCAACGATCGCTAAAAACTCATGTTTTCTTACAGTTATCTAGTAACCGAATTAAAAAGTTGAAATTTGTTGGCGTTTGAGTAGTAGTAGTTTGGTAGTTTTGCTACCCCGTAAACATTTTAAATTTACGTTACATAAGTTTTAGTATCAAAAAAATCAATTATTTATTGTTGTTCGTGAATCATCGTTGTGTATTTTATATTACTTGTGGCCGAAAACAATAATGGTTATAATCAAGCAACAAGTGTGGGCCGGCTCATCTGTTTCTCGACATTCTTCTGTTTTTAACATCGAATGACTTTTATATGTGGAGGTTCCTACAATTGGGAGAAAAGTTTAGCACCTTTTAATTAATTTTACCTTAATGGAACTTATAATTAAACTTCATCAGTAATTATTGGAAAATTTAAACATCAACTTTGCTAAACCATGCTTTTTATTCTGATTTTGTATAAGAAGTTTAAATTTTGGCAAGTGCTGCGATTCATGAATAACGCAGACTTTTTGATTTTTCACAACAAACGATGATAAACAAAATGCAGAAGTTTGCTACTTACCTGCGAGAACTTATACATCGATGAGATAATTTGGTAATTTGTTTCTTTTGTCATTGTTATTTAGTTTAAAAATTGCCAAAATTGAGAAAGGAAAGCATAGAGAAATTGGCAATTTTATTTAGTTTCATTTATGTCAATTATTTTATTAATAATTCATATTTCAGCCTTTTATCTTGTGCACGGTGGTTAATACTTCGAATAGCGCTACTTTTAAATTACAGCATATCTCTGATATTAAGAGAATAATTATTTGATGTGGAGATCGCCCTGTTTGATGGTTCAACAATTTATATTAGAAATTTAAAGATAATTTTATTTATGCAAAGCAGATTATTTTTAGTAAGGAGAATTATTTTACCTTTGGTGCACCAACGTGGTTAATAAATTATAAAGTCAAAATTTATTTATTTAGTAATATGTATAATTAATTGAGGGATTACCGCAGTATGTAATTGTACTAAAAATATTAAAGCCTTACTTGGTTGCAATTTGCTCTGCATAAGAGACGCGTAATTCATAAAGATTAGTCTCAGTATTTATTTACTTGTGGTCAGCATCGCATCTAACCTAGTATAGAATGGTGTCAGTTTATGAAATAGGAAATCGACTTTAATAATAAGTCACTAGAATCCTAGCGTGTTTGCTTAACTGAGTTAGCCCTATCGCATGGTCCTTGGTCCACGGTCTATTGACGCTTATTCTGTGTTCTCGGTAGCGTTGCATTTGGTATTTGCCAATATGTTTCTTATACTAAATTATCAAGGGCCTAGGTCTTTCCAAATGGTGTGAGATATATATAGAACCTTCAATTCTCTAGTACATGACATGTTGTTACGAGCCAAACGAGCTTTTTCGTCGGACCGCAGCAGGAAACATGGAAGTGCCTTCGGCTTAAGTCAGAGGAGTAGGGGTGGTTCACGAGAAATGCTTAAGGGAAGGAAATCTGACGTAGTTGTGTACACGACAAGTCGAAATTAATGGGCGCCACCCTCCAGCTTACCAGTAGCTTACGGGAATTGAACTCACCTTTCTTGTGCCTCCTCCTGTATATATATATATATATATATATGATGTGTACAAAGTTCATGCACGCAATAAAAATACACCAGAATGAAAGATTGTACTACAGGTTAACTGCATCCAAATCTATTGAGTAAAATGTAGCACACAAATAGTACAATTTAGAACAAGCAAGAAAACAACTATGGGCTAAAAAAAGAAGTGATTGAGATGTCCAAACCAAAGAGCTCGCCGTCATTGGCTTATGATATTTACTTTAATGAACAGAATTACGCAGCCAGTGATGTTCGAGTTTACAGAATTAATTAAACTTTAACATTAACGAGTAATGAAACACTGGACAGCTGAAGGTGGTCTCACTTTTAGTGTTACAAGGGAATTAAACTGTTCTATTTCTTAGTTACCAACGAACCACTGGTAAACATGGGAAAACAATCACTGTATAGTACATTGACAAGTTTTACATTAGTTTTCTTCGGTAGGGAGTAGAGAGAGAGGTACAATTTGGGGTGTTTCTAGCTTCTTGACAAGCAGACAAAAAATGACAGGCACGCCACTGAAGGCTGGATCACGATTGCATTCTACGGGATTATAAATTGCAACGGCTTAGTGGAGGGAGTCACGGGGTTAATGGCTGTAATCGGACACAGGTCGAGAGAACAATTTCACTAAATTGTCTTTGCTAAAGCGCAATACTCTGCTAATATTTAATCTGACTCGATCTCGAGAATTTTACGGTAACTTAAGTTAGCAGAAGCGCTGCCAAAAAAACTCCGGCTCAAAACCACGTGCGTTCACCCTCAGAAGCTTGGGCTGACATACTTTCAGTACTTGTCGCCGGCGCTGTGGTCTTAACGAACAACCGGGTCGGACAGAGATCTTAAGTCGACTGACTAAAACAACACAACGCGAATATGCAGCAGCTGGAAGTATTTCGTCATATAACGAAATGTGTTGCAAGAATTCTAGAACAAAAGCTTCCACGTGGAACTGTCGATCGGCATATGCAGACTAATCAACCTTTGGAAATAATAAAATAGTAATCTACTTAAGAACGGCAATTAAAATAAGACCTTAATCCATAAGAAGCGCCAAAATCAAACGATCCTAAGAATGTGTCTCGCATAAGAGAAATAGGAATTTAAGAAGAGTGGACGTATGTACAATTGAAGACCTTTAATAGAGAGGATATCAGAAAGAGTTATGCACTGATTTTCTGCTGATTCTGTGATTCGGGAGATTTAAAATGGGTACTTCCAATATTTCCTTCATTTTATATAACCAAGGGCGTCCTGCAAGTGTTAATATTCACAGCACATTTAAAAGATTTTCAATATAATCTGTTTTTGATTATTTTACGAATTGGAGAAACATACATTACTGTAGTATAAATCATTAATTTAGAAGAAGTTCTTTTTATATCAAATTTGTAGGTTAGTTAGGAATATGGGGAGGGCTATTTAATTTTTTAAATATTCCTAAATCTTTCTAAGAAATTTTAAAACGTAATTTTCTAATACAAGAATTTAATAGATCTGCTCTAATTTTGCAGCCACATCTTGAGAAGGTTGAAAATCACCATCATCTATTTAAAATTCATTAAAACTATTACTCCCATATAGAAATAGTCCTGATGATGATCTTACACAATTCGAAACATCCCACAGAAAATGCTTAGTTCTTGAGATACATCCGTCTTTATATTAAATGGTCTTAGTCGCATTAAGGAACTTTAACTGCTGTTAAAGTGTTAATATTTTCCAGAACGTTTGTTTATGATTGCTTTACAACATTCAGACATTAAAATTAAATCTATACTTAATCACTCAACGTAGAAACCATACATAACTGTAAATCTGTCTAACTGATGAACAAACTTTACTATTACAGAAAATACTCGTGAAGACCATAAACTAAACGATTAATCTTTCCATTTTACTGCCTGTTGAGTATGAAAGACATTCAAAACGCAACTAAGTAAATTAAAATTAATTATTTGGAGTCGCATGGAGCTGCGGCTGTTGAGGGAAATAAAACATTCTATGAAAGCTGTCAAATTAATTAAACGTCTCCGACATTTTGCTTATTGCGGACTTGTCTATGCTAACGAAATGAAATATATAAAATCCAGTTGCGTAGGAAATGCTTTTAATTTTGCCCCACCTTTGTCAAATGAATTTGAACGGTAAAACATGCGAAACAAATAAAGGTAGGCCAAGCTGTGACCTTTTCTCGCTAGAGCACTGATTAATTCGTTTTACAGTTTAAATCTCGTTTAGTGGCGGTCCAAAAATGTTTAAATGTGACTTTAAGCAGACCTGCCGTGTTCCACCTCGTTAGAAAACTTTTCTTCTAAATGGCAGCTACCACGTTTTAATTATAATCTATTGAAGTCTGCAAGCTTAATTTCAAAAGATGAAATTTTTAATTAGTTTCTATTTAATAAAGACGCACCTGAACTTATTTTAAAACTTCCCGCAAGCCTCACATTTCGTTCCACTAATCTATTCACCAGAAAAACTAGAAACGTTTTGCTTCAGTTCAAAGTTTATAATTATTATTAAAACCGCACCACAAAATATCATAATGTCTTTTTTAGCTGTCTAAATATTTGAATAACGATTCGTTCAACAAAACTTAAATATGTTCTTATTTTGAAAGTTGAGAATGACAATAATAAATTGAGTAAACCTTACAGAAGGTGACTGGGTAGGAAACTTCCAGTAATAGAGAAAGGAAAAGAGAATAGGTAAGATTTTCTGCAAGGAGATCAACTATTAACAACGGAAGTAGGTGAAGGACATAGAAGAATAAATATATGACAAGATAGACGGATAGCAGGATAGAGGGATAGATGATAGATGCATAAAGGGATAAAACGATAGAGGGATAGATGGATAAGCGGTTGTATTTACATATATACAGGGTGTATCAGAAATATGTACAAATATTTAAACCAGTAATAGATTGGCTCAAGTAGAATTCAGTGGTACTATTCATTTTTCAAAAATCATTAAGTTTATTTTTTTGAATTACAAAATAAAATAAAATTTTGATTGAGAACTGCTGATAATACATAGAAAATGCATTTAAGCTGTAGAAGGTTATTACCTAATTGTAAAGTGAATCCAAAGTGGCAAACACGTAAAAACCTGCCTGGCTTGTGATAATAACAACATACTGAATAGAAATTAGTGACCTACCTAATAATATTGGTTTGTGGCAGGCCATAAGACACGTCTGCACTTCTATCTTACTCTCCTTTAAATAACATGTTCTTGAACTCAAATTTTTGTTACTATCTTGCGGTACTCAAACAATTTTGGGTCAAATTTTCAATTATTTTTTTCTCATACCTTAACGGTCTCATTGCCAAAGAAATGTTTTTTCTAGTTTGTTATATTGTAATCTACCATCGGATTTAATATTAGTACCTATTTCTGATACACCCTGTATATATACATATATGTAAATAAATTATTGAAACATTTTCGAAAGATAAATGAAGATAACGTCATTTCCAAGTTGTGAACATAACGTGCTTGAAATTATTTCCATAAAACCAACGAGATCAGCTACAATTCCTGGTGAATATAAAGTTCATTAGTACACACAAACACAAAAATCAACTCAATTAAGTCAATTACGGTCGCACAATTCAATTAGCTCTAGTTTGTTGATTTTCAACAAATGCAAACAAAGTAACTACCATTATTGGAAAAATTAACTGACCAATAATTAAATCAGAACCAGCAACAGTCTGCCAACTGTAATGTTTGATATCGATTGTATTTAGGGATTAGTTGTGTGGAATTACCTAATTCTAGAAAATAACTTGCCGATGCTGATTATCCTCTTCATATGTTGCTTTCTTTCTTGCTTCATGCGTACATTTCTCCAAACGATATTTCCTTATCTCTTAGGCTAATTTCGCTATTGGAGCTTTCTGTTTTACCGGATTTTTCTCCTCAACCCTTCTGCTTTTTCTGAGCTCCCTTTTACCTTGTCTTATTCTACTCTATCTACCCATTTTTTTGCTTTGTTTGTCGATCCTTTTGCTACATTTTTTACTTCTCCTTCGTTGTCCTTCTACGTTTTATCCTTCTACCTTCTATGATTCTATTCTTATACCTTTCTATCACCTCTATCCTTTCATCTTCCTAATCTTCTATTCATCTACCGTTCTATCCGTCTAGTCATCTGTCCCCATATATCCATCTATCAATAATATGTCCATCTATCTCTCTACCTCTTTAACCTCCTCTCCATCTATCCCTTTATGCATCTATCAATGTATCCTTCTATTCCTCTATCTTGTTATCTGTCGATCTCGTTATATATTTATTCTTCTATATTAACCAAGTCGGTTCTCTTCACCTACTTACGTTGTTAAAAGTTCATCTCCTCCAAGAAAAGCTTACCTCTTCTCTTTTCCTTTCTCTATTACGGACAGTTTCCTTCCCAATCATCTTTTGTAAGATTCACTTAATTTATTGCTATTATTCTCAAGTTTTAAAATAAGGACCTACTTAAAAGTTTTGATGAAAGCATCCTTATTAAAATATTTAAACAGTTAAGAAACACTTTGTATTATTTCGTACCTAGTATATAATTATATATATTGAATACAACGAAATTGTTCAACACATCGTTTATTATAAATAAGTGTGGCAAATATTTTCATCAATGAATTCTCTTTTATATGTTGTGGTTATTTGACAGTACCAATTGTAGGTAGTCTTGAAAATTAAGGCCATACTAAGATGTACCTTGGTATATTAGATCAGGAACAACATCCGCAAAAATGATCTCAAAATTAAGAGCAGACTAATATTCGCTTCCTTACTAGAAACCGTTGCTTTTTGATACAGTTCTTACGCTGTGAAATTTAAATTTCATATATACGCAAACTACCAACAAATTAGTATAAATGTTTTGCGTTTATATGTCCGTCATCCATGTTGTTAAAGTAATATTGTACCGGAAAGCGAAAATGAAATTGTGTGTCCTAAAGGTAAGGGCTTGGAACAGTAACCCTTTTAGAACAATATATGGTATGTTGTTGCTATGTAAGAACAACAACAAACAAGAGTTCAGCATTTGAATATATGATAATTTATCTTTGAAGCTTTCGCGGTTTCTCGAACTGTCAATATTACAATTTACTTTCGGCTTAGACCGCGTCGTCATTTGGGAAGTACACCCAGCATTACCCGACCTGTAGCTTGTCTGCCTTTACAAGCATTTGCTCTAGAAGTTTGAGCCATATGTGTTCGTAGGCCCTGCCTGCCTAAACAGGGCCGTGTGCTTAGATTATACAAACCTTGGGGCGGACAAGGATTTGATCTTAATGTATTTTGTTTGTCAGGACAATAATACTTAGTCGGCTTATGCGTATTAGCTGTTTGTGAACCCATACAAACTAACGTTTCGCAAGACATTGCAGCTTGTATCTTTAGAGTGAATAGAACACTGAACTCAAATCCGGGAAGCGGAGGTATTTTAACCTCTTTGAGCCAGTCGAGCAGAACGACGGGATTCTGGTTGGCTGTCACCGTTGGGCAAAGACGGATCCGGTGGAGCGTGATCGTGAGATCGATGATGTTTAGGAGTTGTTAGAGGATAAACTACTGGAGTCCAAGCTTTACTGAGTCTAAAACCATCCTCCCTGTTTATGTTGGTAGATTGTTTCTAAATTTCAATTGCTTCACGTATGATACGCGGGAAGTAATGAGGTACTCGGGCGAGCACCCGAGCATTGTCAAAGTCCATCTTATGCTCAGTTAAACCAGTATATTCAGCCGTATCTTACCTTACGTTTTCTAAATAAATTATCAATGCCGTCTGGAATGAAACTATTGTAGGAAGCAATATTTTTGATGTACCGATAATCAATCCGATATCGATTTGAATTTAATGGAAATGTAAGTCTATGAAAAAAAAAATTGGAGGCCGCCCTTTTATTTTGAAAACAATGATTTGTCATTGGTTATAAATTTGTTTACATTAGTTTCTTTGTGTTTTTAATCCTTTGCAGTTATTTCTAATAACTAATAGGTACCTCAAGAAACGGTAACTGGCCTTTGTTTTCAAATTCATAAGTGAATTTTATTTGGAATTTAGTTGGCTAACGAAATCATCGACGCTGTGTTTAGTAGTATCGAAAATGGCAAAAATATAATCCTCATACCTGATCCATACCCTGGGAAAGTATTGTGCACTATTTTTCGCTGTAATTTTGAAAATATTTGCAACGAATGGAGATTTTGAGAAACCTAAACCTACTTTTGCTACTACTACTGTTAGCCATTTAAGTACTCTCATGCGGTTCATAGAAGTTGTCCCGTATTAGAAAGCAGTTTTGGGACATATAGAGAGTAGTTAGTCTAACGTATTCGTTAATTTGCTCAGGATCTAAATTGTTTGCTGTGAGTAATTCCTGCAGGCATGTCATGGTTTGTGGAATCGTAACATTAGGAAACAAGGCACTTACGTCGAAAGATACTAGAATTTCGCTTTCGAGTAGCTCTCGAGTTTTAATTTGGTGATGAATTCCAATGACTCCCTACCGAAAAACTGAATTATTGAGTAGGAGAATTTCTAAATTCTTTAATTAGCTATTTCTGAAGCAAATTAGTCGGTGAGTTAATACCCGACACAATGAATCTCATCGACTTACCTGGTTTGTGTACCTATCTTAGAAAGACAGTATAGTTTAGGCATTACAGGATTAGAATGTTTAAGTTTAAGTGTTAAGTGTTAAGTTTGTTTTGTTTTGCAAATCTTTCCCCCAAAGGGATTTTTGGTTAAATGTCTGTAAGGACAGTTCTTGAGCATAACATCCACATTCTCTCTCAAAATAATCTTCCTTGTCCAAAATAACGACTCTATTACCTTTTTCAGCTTTTAGATAAAAATAATTATTATTTATAAGTCCTTTAATAAGTGAATGGTCTTTGTTAACAGGTTCTGTATTCCTGAATTAATGAATTTTCAAATTATTCGAAATCTGTTTTGCAAGCTTCTCTCATGACCTGTTTTGTTGGTTTATCGCAGTTGCTGATGACACATTCAATTCTACCAATAATTTCCTCTTCTTTTTCTTCTTCTTCAGTTAGCCTTTCTCGATCGATTCGATGTAGGCCTCGTTCACGTCTATCCAGTTTTCACTGTTCGGGCTCTTTGGTACTAGTTCAGCCCTACGTATCTTTTCAGGTCGTCGAACCAACGTTGCGGTGGTCTTCCTACGCTTCTTCTCTCTCCCCAGGGTCGCCATCTTGGGTTTTTATCGCTCTACTTATCACTATGTCGAGCAACATGTCCAGCGCACTGCCACTTAAGGGAACATATTCTCTGGGTTATATCACTAACTTCAGTGCGCTGCCTTATCCATTAGTTGGTTTTATGGTCTCTAAGTGATATTCCCAATATTTTTCTCTCAATTGCACTCTGATGTACTTGCATTGTGTTCGGTGTTCTTTTATTTAATACCCACGTCTCACATCCGTAAGTGGTAAGAGGGAGGATGCACTCATTATAGATTTTTGTTTTTAATCTTATTGGTAATTTCATTTTCATCACATAATTTAGTTATCCGTAGGCTGTCTAACTTAGTGTTATTCGTCTATTTATTTCTGTATTCTGACTATCCTAATGAGCATTATTTCTTGCCCTAAATATTACGTAAGCGTTCACTGTGTTATTATGTTTTCCTTTTACAATTAATGTATTTGAGTTTGTTTGTTGGTTTGTCAAGATTTTGATTTTGTTTGTATTTATTTCAAAGCCTATTTTCTTTGCTTCCAAGTTCAGTTCTTCTAACATTTCTTTGTCCTGCGCGCATATGATAACACCATCAGCAAATCTCAAGTTGTTTAGTTTTTCTCCTTGTATCGCGACTCCTCGTTGTTCCCAGTGAAGATTCTTGAAAACAACCTCCAATACCAGCGTGAATAATTTTGGCGATATGTTGTCGCCTTGTCTGACTCCTCGTTCTATTTTAATTTATCAGTTGTTTCGTGAGTTTTTATTCTCATTGTTGCTTTGTTGTAGATGTATTTGATTAGGTCTATATACCTCTGGTCAATTCTGGTATTCCTCATTGCATTAATTATTGCCCAAGTTTCCACTGTATCGAATGCTTTTTTGAAATCTATAAAACCCATCCATATATCTAAGTTATATTCGATACTTTTCTCTGTAAACTGTCTGACTGTGTGGAGGTGTTCTATTGTGCTGTATTTTTTTCTAAATCTGGCTTGTTCTGTGGGTTGATACATTTCAAATTTTCTTTCTAGTCTGTTTGTGATGATTCCCAGAAACAACTTATAGACCTGTGGCAGCAAATTTATGGGTGGTAATTCTCAAGGTCAGTTGGTTTTCCTCTATTGGAAGTTTTCTGTATTACAAATTAAATTTAAAACCTCTGTTAAGAAGAGTCAATTTGGCCTTATTAAAGGATTCATTAGTGGCAGTATTCGGTGTATCTTTCAGAGCGGTGTTTTTACTGTCAAATTTGACACTTAAACTACCATATTTTTTACTATGGGTTAGCAATTTTCGTTTCAATTTATGTGAATTAATTTCGAAAACACGTCTCTGATAAGTCCACCATGGTTGGATTTGGTTTTCGCATAAGTGACACGTGGGTGCAAGGTAATTTATATGTTTCCAGTTCGACGTTACTTCTCTTACTGTACAGGTATTTTATCTCTAAATCTAGCCACTTTCTTTAGCTAGAGATACAGACTAAAATTTAATGATCTTGTGGATCATAAACCGTGTGTTGTTGAGATTGCTTTTGCAACGAATGTTAAGAATTTGTTCAAATATAGCATTGTTGTTGCAAAGGTGTCCTATCTATTGCTGCTGCTAGGACTAGGACATCTATCACACCCACTTGAAGAATCAAATATTCTCATTTATTGCAGGTAACAATCATTTATTAAGAAAACTACATTAAGAACTTTGAAAACCCGAAATCGTTGAGCAATTGCTGACATTTTCTTTGACTTGATGAGTTCAAAGTCTTCCACTTTCGTGTTAATTAAAGCTTTTTTTATTTATTCAGCAACAGTTGGTGACAAGCGCTTCATTACCGAACGAATTTGTTTTGCGAAATTAAATCTACACAATATCTTTCTTAACTCTATAGCGTTGATTAATTGGAACTCCCACGCCGTTTGCTCGCTGAAATTAACAAATACCTCCCTCGAACACTCCAGTATTAAAATTTTGCGGTGCTATCAGTTTGGGCGACTTAATTAATGCCCGACGTTATTGGAACTTCTGCAGATTCACTTTTAAGCGCTTCTTAATTCGATTTTTCGCGTCCGGTGTGAGACCTCTATCGCAAAACGTAAATTGTGTAGTTCACATTGCTGCCATTATTCACAATCTTTTCCCTATTAAGATTAAGGGAAAAAGTAAAACACCCCATTTGTGTTCGAGATTTATCATCTTTAGATTCTTTTTATGCTTCACCTCCCGTACCTTTTATCAGGCAAGTTTTTAGCGCGAAATAAAATATAAAAGACTGCTTCTGGCGGTCCACCCATGCATATTTGACTGTCATGTTTCAGGAGTCCCAGTTTAGACAAATGCTCGGGACAAGGGCTCGTTTACATGAAAAATTCAGCGACGTCTCGCAACAGGTATGCATACAGTCCGTGGAAATACTTTCGCGCTCTTCATTATAATTTCATTGAAGCTCCGAGTACGTTTTCTTGTTCGGGAGTTTAATTTATTCTTCATCCTTTTGTAGTTAAATTTATTTTTATTGCTTTTAAAAATTGTATTCGGTCTGGGCATTTCGCACAGGATCTTCATGCCGCGGACTGGCCAGTAATGCATTAATAAATTAGAAGAAGCGCACTCTATATTCGGATGAAAAAGAGTAACGGTAGCAGGGCAAGTCGGAATTCTAAATATAGCTTAAATTTTGAAGGGAAGTGCAACGTTCTTTTGCCCTGCTCAGTTTCTCGAAGCTTTACATTACGCATGAGACTTGTAGTAGGAATGAAAAGAGGCTTTAAAGCGTGCTTTTATGCATTAAAATTCAATTTATTATAATGAAATCGTAGAATGTTACAAAACAAACCTGAAATAATCAATTGTATTGTAGATTGGAAGCTTTCGGAAATTGTTTCTTCTTCAGATAGCATTTAATTTATAGACATTTCATTGATTGTAAAATTTGTAGTAGTACTTTCCTCGACCTTGTCATTAACTACGGTTTCGTTACCTCCAATCGGGGTTTAATATAAATGACCTTGAACTAGCACCATTAATTGTTTCAAGGTTTCTTTAATAACACGGCGTTGTTGGATAAGGTCCTTTAGTTAGAAATCTAGATACATTTTAAATGTGATCTAGGTCCAGATATAATATTAACTCCAAAAATTCATGTATGTAAAGATACAAAACCTTCAAAATGGTATGTAGAACACCCATAGATAGTTACCTTCTTCTAAAGGTGTTCCATCCATAGTTGGATGTAAGCCTCCCCAAGCTATTTCCGTTTTTGTCCGTGACGGATTGTTTGCATTAACATTTAATAAATGTAATCTAGATCAAGATATAATATTTACTAAAAAATAGATTTATGTTAAGCTACAAGATCTTTAAAATGGTATATAGAACACCCACAGAACGTGTTCTTCGTCTAAAACCTATAGTTATTCCATACAAGCCTTCCCAAGCTGTTTCCTATTTGGTTTACAACTGGCTATTTGCATTTACATTAAATAAATATAAATAGGATCCACATATAATATTGACTTTTAAAAACTGGATGTATGTGAAAATACAAAATCTCTAAAATGGCATGTAGAACATCCATAGTAGGACGTACACCATTCAAACCATTTTCCTTTTCTGTATGTGACTGGCTATTTGCATTCACATTTAATAAATACAATCTGGGTACAGATATAATATTGACTTTCAAAAACTGGATGTATGTAAAGATACAAGATCTCTAAAATTGTAAGTAGAACACTCATAGATTGTCTTTTTCTTCTTAAACTATTCTATCCCTAGTAGGACGTACACCTACCAAATAATTTCCCTTTTTGTCTGGGGCTGGCTACTTGTATTTACATTTAATAAATATAATCTAGATCTAGATATAATATTCACTATCAAAAAGGGATGTATGTAAAGATACAATACCTTTATAATGGTATGTAGAACACTCATGGATCGTTTTCTTCTTCTAAAGCTGTTCCATCCGCAGTCGGATATGGCCCTTCCTAAACTGCTTCTATTTTGGTCTATCACTGGTTCTTTGCATTAATGTTTAATAAATGTAATCTAGATCTAGATACAGTATTGACTTTTAAAAATTAATGTATGTAAAGATACAAGACCTTTACACTGGTATGTAGAATACCCATAGCTTGCTTTTTTTAGCTGTACCATCCACAGTCGGATATAACCTTCCCCAAGCTGCCTCTATTTTGGTCTATCTCTGGCTATTTGCATAAATATTTAATACATGTAATCTAGATCTAGATATAATATTCACTCTCAAAAATGGACGTATGTAAAGATACAAGACCTTTATAATGGCATAAGGAACACCCACAAAATGTTTTTGTGTCTGAAGCTATTCCATCCAAAGTCGGATGTAACCCTCTCCAAGCTGCTTCCATTTTGGTCTATCACTGACTGTTTGCATTAATAATTAATATTATAATAATTTATATATACAGGGTGTTTCCTAAGTACGGTACATAACTTCGGGAGCGTGTTCTGCCGCTAAAATAAAGGTAACTTTGCTATATAGACTATGTCTCAAAAATGCTTCGTTACGGAAATACGGGGTGTGAAAGTTTCACTTAAAAATTACAATTTTTTTAATAGTTCCAAAACCAATTGAGACATTTTAATTAAATTTTGCAGGATTTGAGAGTTAGCAACGGTGCGTGTTTTACGGTAAAAATAGTGGCTTTAGTTTAACCAGTGGCGTGCGTGCTGATAAATTTGGAAGGAAAAACGAGATACGCCACTGTTCTTTTCCAATATTTTTTCTTTTTCGAATTGCTTGTTCGATGTGGAAGAAAAAAGGTCTCTTGGCCTTTTTTCGTAGAACGCATCATTTTCGAGTAAAAAAATAAATAACATTTCAGTGCGCCGTAATGCAATAACTAATATTCATGAATGAGCCACGTGGAAAAATCATATTAAAGCAATAAAGACACTAAAGTTTTTCATTCTTTGTTATTCTTCTTAAACTCTTTTAACAATGTACGACAAATCAAAATCATAAAAATAATCACTTCTGACAAAGAATCAAAGCAAATGTTGAAAATGGCCACCTTCTGATAAAACGCACGATTCCAATTGTCTCACTCTTTCAAAAATTCCTGGAGTATTTCTTATGGCATT
>JABXWE010010567.1:0-22094 GCA_014611495.1 Limonius californicus | reverse complement strand
ATGTAAATCAGTTTTTGACCAAAATGCAACATAACCTCAAGTTTACAAGTTAAAATTAGAAAAAGATTCCGGGCTATTCAAGTTTGTTTTTCATAAAATTATTTTTAAACTAGTATGTTTTATACAGGGTTCGGCAAAAGTATGCAACCACGCTGTTTTCGTCGAAAATATTAAGATGCAATATAACCTCGAATATTTTTAGACAGAAAGTTGAAGTTATTTGATAGAGTTTTTTTTTCGTTTAAGCCAATAACGGAGTAATTTTACTAAGGCGACGAACATACGGTGGTTGGTTTTCCATTTGTGTGGAGCACATGAAACAAAATAAATCAGAAATAGGTTGTTACATTAAATGCTAGCTCTGCGTAAAGGCTTTAATGCAGATGAAACATTTTCTATACTGTGTATCACAACTTTAGATAAAGTTCAGGATTTCAATTACTTCACGTGTTCAGTTTTTAAAATAATGAATGCTCTGAATACCACTCATGTATAGTGCACGTTTTATGTGTAACATCATTAGAAATAGTCGAGTGGTACCTAGTCTGGTGAACATGGTGGCCGTTCTATCGTACCTCCCATTCAAGTTATTCATCTTCGAAATAACTCGACACGTTAATTTCTCCTGTCTCTACCGAAATTAAGCAGGTACACCGTCATGTGTGTTATTAAAGTCCGTACCAGGAAGTATGCAAGCATAGTTTAGTTAACCAATTCCACATACTTCTTCTTCTTCTTTTTTTAGGACTTCGTCCTGGTTTTTCTGCTTTCTACCTCTCTTGGGAATCCGACGTCCAGCTCTATGTCCATCTTTTAGGGGGTCGACTTGGAGGTCTCTGCTTTCTGGTTTTTGGTCTTTAACCCACTTCGCAATTCTATTTGGGTCCATTGACGTCTTCTGTGTCTTGTCCATTGGACTACGTCTTGTATTTGTAATTCTTCTCTTATTACCTATTACCTATTATTACTTATATATTATGTCCTGCTTCTGATTTGATCTCGCAGGGCTACTCCTTTTATTGCCCTCAATGTTTTTATTGCTGTGCTTCTCATCAGTCTTTTGGTTTTAGATGTTTTTGCGCGAGTTTCAGGGGAGTACGTCAGAATCGGTCTCACACATGTTTTGTAAATCCGTATTCTACTCTCCTTTGACATATATTTGTTTCTCTATGTTACTTCTCTTAAGCTTCCAGAGATTTTTGATGCTTTGATGGAGTTCGCTGTAACCTCCTCTATTAGGTTTCTATCGCTTCATATTTGCGTTCCAAGGTAGCTGAACTTCATCACTTGTTCTATTGTCTCATCGCCAGCCATCAGATTACATCGAATAGGGTCTTCCGAGATTACCATAGATTTGGTTTTCTCTGTGGATATGATCATGCTTGCAGCACTGCTGGATGAATTGAACAGCCTGGTGGTGCTGTTCCCGGTCCCAAGCCCGGATAAAGGAGGAGGGACATCTCTAGACCGGGCTAGCAACCTCCTGGAGATGTACAGAAATACTGCTCACCTCACAGAACTGCTAAACAAGCCTCCACATACTTAGAAACTAATATATGTACACTACAACCTACATATATTATTATTATTACTATGGTGGTTCAACACATTAGTTCGGCGAGGGCGTTTAGTAGTTTGGAACCGGCTTTGTTGAGAATGTAGCTGCGTAATAGTAGCTTCGCATTGTTGATTGTTGTTGTTTTGATTGATTATTGTACACCCTAACTAAGAATTTTCCCTATCTGGGGTAATTGCAATTCCAGTAGTGATTTTTAACGTGTCACACATCGGAGTGGCAGGACACCTACGGCTTTGCTTCTTATCCAACGAAGGGCGCACTTTCAGATCTCACCGACCTCAGCAAGGATCGAACCCGCGTACCTTGGATCTATAAGCAAGTGCGCTAACCACTACACCACCAAGACCGGTCGCATTGTGTGGAGTTTTGCTTGCAGCAATTGAATTGTTTAATTTCTAGATAAACAAGATACCAAACAGGTAAGCTGCCGTTGCAATATTGCTTGTTTTTTGTAATAACAACATTGTAATATTATTGTCATAAATCCATATATTTCCGAAAAAAGAAAACAGTGTCTACTGAATGGTACCAAAAATACATATTTTTATTTAAAATTAGTAGCGAAAACATGAACAAATAAAAACACGTGACATTGTAATTAATAATACCATAAAATAATTATGTACAAAGATTTTTTTTTAATACATAATCCTTTTGGTTCGACCCTGCACATATTTCTGTTTGACACCGGTTTATGTCTTTCAGTTAAGGGGATCCCAAATTGACCTGGTTATTCAAAATTAAATGTAACTTTGTACATCGACAAACCATTATATTTGTTTCCCTGTTCCACCCGGAGCATACGGCCGTCTAGCTGAAAGCTGGAAAGCGACCTACAGCCAATGTAAAATACATTGCAGATAATCTACGACAAAATAAATTGGTTACTCAGTCTTGGCATTGTTCTGAAAATTAGATAAATCTCAACATTGGGGTTGCAATATACACTTCGTTTCGTATGAAATGTACCAGAATTAAAAATAAAGGTTTGCTAAAATAATGTTCCATTATAGTGTATGAAAAGATCAGGTTTTCATAAAAAAAGATTAACAATTATAAGAAAATAATAACAACGAAAACAAAATTAATAATGTGTAACATTGCCACGAACCGCAATGCAAGCATTTACGCGTCGTGGCATGCTTTCTATCAAGTGGTCTATGTTCTCCTGGGGTATCTCATTCCAAATAAGCTCAAGTTGGTGTCTCAGCTCGTCTAAGTTGTTAGGAGCTCTTGGCAATAATCTTCGTCGCCGGTCCATCACGTCCCAAAGATGTTCGATCGGCGATAAGTCCGGTGATCGTGCAGGCCGGGGCAACATTTGCAATTGTGCTTGTTGGAGGTACGGTCTGGTAATGTTTGCAGTGTGTGGACGTGCGTTATCCTGTTGGAAAATACCGTTTGGCAACGTCTGCATGAATGGTACTAACACCAGTTCCAGGACATTATGAATATAACGATGAGCATTTAAGGTGCCTGGGACGAACAACACAAGAGGTGATCTCCTACCGAAACAAATCGCACCCCAAACCATAACTCCAGGTGTTAGAGCTGTATGGCGTCTTTCAACAAACTCTAGATTTCGTCTTTCTCCTCGATATCGACGTACCTTCCTACGGCCGTCATTTGCCCACAAACAACAAGTTGATGAGAGACAGTAGACGAACACCACAATCACTTGATTTTTTTAATGGAAATAATGATCATTTCATACGCAATAAGAAAACATTACTTTAGAAAATTTTCAAACACGTAGCTTTATTTTTAATGGGTGGTGTATTTCATATGAAACTGAGCATATTTATACTTAAAGGCCGGTAGCTTGTGATAAAGTAAAAATGTTTCACTAAATTAAGTCCACGTGTATCATATGATATGGTTTTTTCAATAATTTTTTCAATCTAGGCTAAGCTATCTACTAGTCAACCGCGAGTTGAAAGGTCGCTTGCTAATGTAGCTACCGTGACAATAGAAAATGCATATTGTGAGTCACTTTGGTAGCCCCTTAATACGTATGAAAGAGATATTAAGTTTCTACAGTCAATAATGTATGCTAACGGCCCTGAATAAAGCACACATTAGAAGAACCTCATATTGATTCAGTTCTGCTTTCGTAAATCGTGTGTTCGTTACATAAAATCAAGTTTTTTCCGCGTTCATAATTTACGAAAACGTGCGAGCAAAAAATGAATAACATTAAATAAATTAAATAAGAGAAATCAATATAAAAAGAGAACCAATATTGAAAACTGAAACCAAATCAAAGACTCACAACCTCGGCGTTGTAGAAAAAAATGTCCCCGATAAAAGTTACCAATTAAATTCCAGCTACTACTACTACTATCGACGCTTTTTCGCCCGTATAATTTTTTACTAAAAGCTTCTTCCTACAGTAATAATTAAATTTTTAAAAATTATGGTCATATATGCAAACAGCGAGAAATAGAATTCAGTGGAGAGGCATGGAGGAGGCTTACGTCCAATATTGGAATACCTAAAGCTAGATAGAGAGAGAGAGATGGTCATATAAAGGAATCTTTTTAAAAAACAAATGGGAATAGACGGTATCTATGAACTGACAAACGTTTATAACCTAAATGATGTATCGAAATGTACACAAAACCTGCATATATTTGTTTAGCCCGCAACATCCCATTGTTGGGAAAATGGGATTGTTGATCTATTCTCCCTTAGTGATCAATCCTCGTGGGGGTCACCCATACAAGTACGTGACATTTGGGCGCCGCCGTTTCGGCGCCACTATTTTGCCGCTGCCGTCTTGGCGCCAGAACATTAGGGCGCACATTTCAAGATTAGGAACTAACCCCAATATAGTACATTTAATAAAAACAAAATAAAAATTGTTAAATGTTAGTGTAAAATTAAGTTAGTGTACAATTCTTCAAATATGGTTTAATCGAAAGTTCAAGTAAAATAAAACTAATTCGAAATTGAACATGTTTACATTTAAATTTCATGAAATATATTATATTATTGTTCCTTTCTACAAGGTTGAAAACTACATCTAAGTAATAGCCATTATCCGTTTCATACTGAAAATGTATTAAAATGACGTTTTTCCGATTAGTCACAAACAAGCAAAGCTAAATAAAAGTAAAACGGCCGGCGCCAAAACGGCAGCTAAAAAACGGCGGTGCCCAAATGTCTTGCTCCGGCATTATTTGCTGACAATGATATTATCTGTGCACATTGTTCACCTTCAAATAATTAATAATTTATTAGTTAATAATGATTTAATTCAACGGTTTAGGTTCACGGTATTGTATTTCTCGCTTACAGCCATCGCTCGTCCCTAAAACAACAAGTCAAAAATTAAAGCACTTTAGCCGTTTTAGTTTATGTGACTCGATAAATATTTACCTTCACGCAAACTTTATACCTAAAGACTAATATTAAATATCATATTTAGATAAGGGAACAAGTTTTTTGTTAGCAAGTCTCAAGAGTTTAACAATGTACTTTAGATAATCCTTAAATATGTGTATATTTCTGAATCACATTCTAGGTAGAGGCGGAATATATAGTCACCTAAAATGTTTTAGGCTTAATTTCTGGAATTACAGATTTAAAACACAAACGCTACTAAAGCGCAGCGAATTATTATAAACTAAAAATACAATAGTTAATATTATGTATATACATTTTACGTGACGGTAGCTCAATTGGCAGAGCGCTCGCTTTCTGGACAAAACGTTGATTATGGCTTGGGTTCGATTCCTCAGCATTACCAAGCAGAGTATAAAAATCTTGTCTTGCAACCCACCATACACAATTCCCCAATCCGGTTGGCAACCGTGGGATATTAACGCTACAAACCTTCTTTAGAATTTGTAGGTCCCCCGTGATACAACGTTAGCGCTGTGGAGAATCACATGGAAGAGAAGAGGCCGGTGGCCAAAGAGACATGTATGTTTTTGCTTCATTTAGCATTTCATCATTTGACAATAAAATGCATACTTGCTGATAATAAGCATAGTTATTTTAAGTTTTGATACTATAAATAAATATGATCAGTTTCCCGGATATTAACTCCACTAAACTCGTATATTAACGTTATTATACGGTTTTTTCGCAAAATGTTAACATTTTCATACGGAAAAAATGAAAAAGATATTGTTAAATTACAAATTAGAACAAATCTACGGCCTACAGCACGACGTCATTGGAGTTCCGGCAACCCTCGGCCCGCATGGGGCCCTCTAGGACCTTTCGTGCGACCCACATAATATTTCGTAAAATAAATCTTATCATCCCGTTGCGGCGGTTGATTTCACGACTTATTTTTTATCATTACTGGTGTTTATATAATTATTGATGGAGCCTTAACCCTTAAGTCGGGAGGTCAAAGAATTGTCATACTATTAAAGAAATCACAAATTTTACTTTTTATCATTCGTTACTTTAATATCGACTTGTTTAAACAAAACAGTATGAAACTGAGTAACATAACATAACATTATGACTAAGTAGGAAGCTATCTACTAACATGAGCAAACAATTTTACTTCGAGGGCCAAATATCGGCTGTTACATTTCGATTGGTTTCACTAATCGCAAAAATGATTGTATAATAGTGAATCTGTGACGTTTAACACTAAATCACAGCCCCAACAGCTCGCAGGTACTCACCGGAAAGGTAGTGACTGCCACCACGCCAGCTGGCACGCTGCATGGAGAGTAGATACGTGCCCGGCTCTAATGCCCTTCCCACAGGAGCGGATTCGTGATTTCCTATATGGAAAATTATAACACTTCCCGACTTAAGGGTTAAAATAGGGTCGTTGCTAAACTTACAAATGTCAGTTTCGTAGAAGTGTCGCATGACGTCCGCTCCCCACCCACGCGCCACCTCTTACTGGTTACTCAAGTAGGCCGATCCCTCGAAAAGATCGCCGACCCCTGGCTCAAGCGAATCCAAACATTATTAGAAAAGGTACACACATAACCTCACATTATATGAGAACTAAAAAATTCAACCTAAAGAAATTAATTAAAAATGTTGATAATTATGTGTTAACTATATTATAAGTTACCCCCTATTAAGTATAACTCAACAAACTGAATTTATGAACACTCAACGCAACTACGCATGGCAACGTATGTTCGAACATCGATGATTTACTTCCTTTAAATATACATCACTTATTCAATTTGCCGAATCGTCTTAAGTGTACTAGTAAATGCATAATTTAACTTCACACTGCATATAAGGATTTCAAGAACAATTTCTACTTAAAGCAGTTTTGTACCGAATATTAATCACCTACAACGGACAACTTCTTATTTTCTACTCGTTCAGTATACGTCAAGACCAAAAACTTATGCATTATTGTTGAAAATGTCATGTTCAATTAACGATGTCCTAACTCCAACCACTTTACTGATTTCCACATAAACAACTATAAAAAATTTAAAACAACTACAATTACAATAAAGTTGTTAAATAAAGTAAAAAATTGTTATTTTCTTGTTTACTTAAACAACTCAAGTTTTTTTCAGTAGACACAAACAAGCCGGTAATATTACAGACTAGTCTAGCATACCGTAGCTTTTCTTGGTAAAAAAAATAGAAAACACACAATTACAGCGTCTCGACACAATCACAACAAATTAAGAGGAAATGTATGTTCTGCTAATTCCTATTTGGTACGGGGCAAAATGGTCCAGAGCGTTAGTGTCTTGTCCATAAGAGATTACATTTATGTAATGCCCTTATAGGGTAATTTTTAATTAATTTAAAAATCTTACCCAGTCAGTCGAAATCAAAATGAAATATAAAAATATGCTAATTTTACATCATTTTTACAGGCGTAACAGTAAGAGATAGAAATTCTTTAATTGAAAACAAATATTTATGTGAAAAATTACTAGAAACCCCATTAACATTTTGGAAATTTTGCTAAATTATCTGTGCCCTCTTAAATTTTTATATTTTTATCTTCCTCTATTGTGAATAATTTACTTATCGTCAATGATATAACCAATTACCGTTACATCATTTAACGTATTTCAACTTGTAACTTGTTATATCTTTAAGTTATTCATATCCATTTTGTTCCTTTTATGAAGACATCGAGAAGGTAGTAAAAAGGCTATAAAACATTATTTATTATATTAACCTCCGAAACAACAAACGAAACAAAAAAAAGATTACATATTTTCCGATGGAGGTTTAATAGGTTTAGCTTCGCAAGTAATAGAATTATAGACAACAACCGCTTCTACATCAGACTCGAGAAACCGTGGCCAGCAAGATCGCCAAATTTAAACCCAATAAATCCCGATTAGTCATATACAGTTTTTTGTGGTTTGCTTGTTTGGTTCATTCACAATCTACTGTAAACTAGGATAAGTTACGCTGCCAACTATTAATGAAAAGCTTTGCGTATAACTGTGATATTTAGAAAAATTAAACTTATTAAATCTTATACCAGAGGAAAACAATTGTAATCTAATAATGATTATTTTCAGGCTTTATTTGAAAGATAAAGTCGATATCAATATATTGCAAATGTAACAAGTAATAAAAATATCACCAGTTCTTCTAAACCTGTGTACAAATAATATTATAACCGCTTTGCGATATTACGGGGAGTGTTCAAATTTAAACAGAAATTTATAAATAAAATTAACAGTATTACAATATTACAACGATGAAAACTATATTACTCTTCGATGTAGTTTCCCTGCCTAGCGATGCATCACTGATCTGTAAGATTTCTAATACCTTCCCGAAGGAAGTCTTTGGATTGCATACGTATCCAGTCTCGAACAGGTTCGATAATGTTCTTTTTCAACGAAAATCTTTTCCCGGCTAAAATTTCCTTTACTGGTGCAAACAAATAAAAATCTGAGGGAGCCAGATCATGACCTTATGCTGCATACTTTCTGTAAGAAAAGCATCAAAGAGCACTGAATGAAAATCCCAAGACAATGTTGCCATCACTTTACCATCCGACAACACAGCTTTTGCTTTCTTTGACTTTAGAGATGTGTGACACCACTACATGCTTTCACGTTTTGACTCGGAAGCAATATAAAGTATCCAGCATGCATTAGTTATCACAATTGAATTAAAAAATTTCTCATTCTCTCTCATGTAGCTGCAGTAAAGCAGAAGCGATTTGCAAACGATTTAACTTGTATTTTCGGTCAACAAGCGCAGAATCCACCTGCCACTCACCTAACGATATTTTAGCTTGCTGTTTATAACGTCAACACTCAAATTTGTAAATTTTGAGAAATTTGACTGTTACCGTTTGTCTTGTTGAAAATTAACTTTTGCTTCATTTTCACAATTAACCGAATTGCAGCTCCTCGTACGTGAGGCTCATTTTCTATACTAGTTATCCCGTCTCTAAAAGATTTCGACCACTCAACCATCCGACTTTTAGAAAGATATTGATCGCCGTATTGTGCTCGTAGTTTTGTAAGAATTTCAGTCGAATTTACGCCTTTATCTATACATATTTTTAATATTACTTCCCAATTTCGTAACCATAACTGCCAAAATAATATTATATCGAAACAATTGCCATGGATATGTTAACAAGAGTCAAGGCTAACCTCTAATTAATTTAATTTTATACATTCCTGTTTAAATTACAACACTCCTCGTAGTTAAAATTTAAAAATCTCCAAAATAAAACCAAAAATGTTGGGATTTCCGTACTGAAAATTATGCAAATTTTCTAGTTGTCCAATTAAGACATCCTGTACATCACAGAAGATTTGTTAATGTTTCCCTTTTGGCTTTGTTTTCCATTGCAAACCATTAATAGTACGCTACTGGACTATCAAGTATTATTTAAAGCTTATAAATTATCACATTTTGAGTGACCGGTTCGATTTTAATACCAACTTGAAAATAACCAAAAAACTGGCGATATACTCTATTCACCACCACTTTTCGCAATAAATTCTAAGCTTCTGAATTAATTTCGCATTTGAATCCTAAATAGATCTATAAAAACGGCAAATTATCACTTGATTTCTTGCCAATCGCCTGTCGGCACTGCTGCTTATGCCGAAACGTTAATGTTACCTAATTTGACACCTATATTTTAGTATGATGTGTGGTATGGTAATAATTATCAAAATGATCCAAAACAAGGACACTATTAGAAGATTGTTTTTAAGGTGACAAAAAATGGAGCAATAATATATGAAATTTATATACTATACGACAGTAACAAAAAATATGCTTTTAACATTGAGAATCACAACAATTTTATTACGTAAACTTTTTTGGAAACATTTACTATTTGAACTTGCGACCTTCTACCTGAGGTAAACATTATTTTTATCATAAAGTGTACACAAATAAAGAGAGGCGATAAAACAGCAGAAATAAGATTCGAACCAGAGCTGATTTGTCTTCTATTGTTGGGCCATATTAAACTATTAGTTTAATATGGGCTGATTTTAATAGAAAATATTTGGGTATAGTTACGTATAGAATGTTAATTTAATGAAGAAATTTTGAAACTGTTTGGTGTATAAACAGTATTACAATAAACTAAACAACATCAAAGTACCTTTTCGCGTGTACGCCACTGGCGAAACAGCAAAAATGTTTCGAATTAATCAAAATAAATAAAAAACCGTTCACCATTTGTTGTAAATAAATATTTCCCCAATAATATATAAAACAACGTTTAGTAATTATTATACAGCTCAGATACAAAAACTTCATCAATTTAATGTAAAATTTGATATGTTTCCTAATTTCAAGACTCAACTTTCCATGTAACTTTGCTAAATTGTTTTGTAATTTTAAGTTAGTAGGCATGATTATAACGTGATTAGTAGGGTAGTGCATACATACGAGGACGGTTCAAATTTAAACTTGCAAAAAGATGCAAAAGCTGCAAGCAATATTTCTACATTTTTAATGTACTATTAAAGTACCTTAAAAATGAAAACATGGTACAAAACACTGGAAAGCATCATCCAATCATATACGATTGGTTAATAAACCATCCCTCCTCCTTCTGTTACTGATTAGTTTAATAACGAAAAAAAAAACGTTCTTTGTTAAAAAAAACCTATTAAGCATCCAATTGTGAAGTAAGCTCAACTGGGTTAATCATCATCATCATCATCATCTGACATGGAGCTGACTCGAGGGTCGATCCTGGATACGCCAGGCCCACTATGCGATGATGCATTTGACCCTGATAAACTTCGGTATCAAAGTTTCGCATTATTCTTATTTCACCTCTAGCTATTGGTCTAAGGTTACTGATTGCACATCTCTTAGTTTCCCTTAGTGTCCTAATGCCTAATTAACTACTTAATATGTACCGCACTGATTACCACTGTTTTATCAGTTGGAAGGTCGAGTCTGGATTGTACTTCCTTCGTATTCCTAACCTTCCCCTCTACCGTTGACAGCTAGGTATCCATCGCTTTCTTTCCCACTTGTACTTGGTTCGTTCCTTCTCCTCTGCCCTCTCCCTCCTCACCCTCTTACAGCCTCCTCCTCACCCTCTTACAGCATCCTCCTCCTCGCCATCCTGTTCCTCCTCAGTCGACTTCTGAGCGGAATCGTCAGCCAGTGCGCACACTCCTCCTACCTCTCTTCGGATATCTTCCCTTCTTCGTGCCCAATCCTCCTTAGGTATGCCGGCGCTTTGCCTATCCCCCCCCCAACGGTGTACTCCGCGCGTAGCCCGGTATTCCGATCTGCATTTCCTCTGCCCGCATGGCATAGTCCGGCTGTAGAGAATGGCCGGCCGGTCCTCTTAGAATATGTGCCCAGCGTTTACTTCCTGATGCAGTGAGCCGCCTAATACATTAAATACATATCCGACTCCCATCACATAAACAATCTAATACAAATCCTAGCAACACGTTTACATGCAAAATAGCTATACCTGAAAATTTGTGTACCAATAATTTCCTTATTTTTTAAACTAAAATGAAAGTTTTGTGGGCCTTTTACTATCGCTCCAAAGAGATGTCTACGGTTGTTAAATATGTATCCGACGCCCAGCACAGCAAAACTTAAGACAAATCCTAGCACCACTCCTGCATGCAAAATGTTTACTCCCAAAAGTGTTTTCTAGCAATAAAACATTCATCCCTAAACCAAAATGGAAGCTTTGTAGTCCTTTTACTATCACGTCACAGCAGCACTCAAGGTTATTAAATACCTATCCGACGCCCATCAGATAAAAATTGTCAAAATTGCAAATTTTTGACTAATTGAAAGAAACAAAATAATACTAATTAATTAGTTAATTACGGGAGGTTAATTTTAATTAAATTAAAAGAGATTAAGGGAGAGTCAAGTTTCGGGTCGTTTTTTCCTATTAGACTACCAATGCCGCTAACGGCTGCAAGAACTACACAAGACTACAAAAGGCTATTTAAGCTATGGATCACTTAGCTTTTCCCTGCAGCTCCCTCAGTTTTGTTGTGTTCTTAGTCGGCCGCTATTCTTCCACCTTTGGTAGATCGCCGGGTGGTGGAAGTATTCCGCCCATCTTCCTTCCTCGATCCGTACTCCTCGCAGTTGCACTTAATTGCTTGCCCCGAATTTTTTTTTTAGAGTCTCCCTAATTAATTTTTCCCGAGAACGTTTTTCTTAGAAAGCACTCCCGTTCTCGAGCTCGACGTCTCCGCCAGCCTCAAGGTCGGCTTAGGCTACGCGTAAGAAGGTAAAACTTACTGGCAACTAAATGAGTGGTTATCTAACTAAATAAATAAATGCAGCATTGGGGGTAAGTCGCTAAACCAGCTGACCTAGTATTATTTACGCAAAACTTCATAACAGAATTGAGCAAAGTGCACTAGTGAACTAACCTAATTAAATGACTCAACTGATGCGTAATTAAATTAACTATAGGTTAACCGCTGATCAACTGCCCTATTAATCTATTTAGGTACTCCCGAATAAAAGAATTGTTATGATTAGGGAAATTATTTTACCAAGCTAACTTATTTGAAATATGTTCCGTGACTTTTGTGCGGCCTATACTTCCTAGCCGGTCAGTCTATTTTTACTCAACGCAGTTAGCCCTTTTGGAAAGTGCGACCGCTTCCCGCACTGTTCACGAAAGGTCACTGGAATTTACCCGATGCTTTATACCGTATATAATATAATCTGATCTAATCTAATCTAAACACCTTGTTTTTTGTTTTGTTTTTAAAAACGCGCACTAACCGCGGGTATGTACCCTACATATCCACTAAATAAACTTAATAAGCTAATTTGGAGCGAGTTTTAAACTTTCTTTGCGTAGTCATGTAAGGGGATTGACGAGCAATCCTTCGTCGAGGATACATTGCATCGAGATAATTGCGAACTTGTACTGCTAAAATGCGGAAGAGCACCATCTTGCTGGAATATGATATCCATATCAAATTCGTTTGGATTATTTTCAACAATCTAAACTACTAACGGATGGATCGATGGTGGTTTTCCAGCATGTTCAAGTACAATTCCCCAGTAAGGTTTCCGTCGATACATAAGGGACCTACGATATGGTCGCCAAGTATTTCTATCCACACATTCAATTTTTGCTGAAATTGGGTGTGACCTTCCCGGAAAACATAAGGATTTTCATCACACCAATATCTTATATTTTGTATGTTAACAAACCCATTAAAAAAATGGGCATTTGTAACTAAAACAGATATTGCGAAGATATGATGAGTTTCTTGCAATGGTTTGGGTCATGACCTCACAAAATTCAATGCGTCTGTCCGGATCATCTTCAATCAACTGGTGTAAAATATTCATTTTGTATCGATGGAACTTATGCCGTTTTAAAAACTTTTTGACAGTGGTCGCCGATACATCACATATCGCAGCTACATGTGAAGTTGATTGCTGAGAATGCACTAACATTTCACAGATTAGCTGAATTTGTTTGTCTTCTAAAATTACGGGTCATCCAGGGTTTTTCCTGTTTTGCACACTTCCAGTGTTAATAAATTGTTGCACAAGTTCTCTTAAATACGTCCTCGAAATGGGACGGTCGAGAAAACGTTCATTAAATATTCTTTCGGCTTCGTGAAAGTTTCGATTGGCTTCAGCAAAAATAAAAACTGCTTCGGTTTTTTCCAGCAAAGTTCGGACATTCGCCATAATTATTGTTAGTATCACTGCTTTTAACACTCAATATTCACACGTGCGCAAACACAATAACTGAATTAAAGTGACAGAACAGAAAGACTAATTGTTTCAATTGTTTTACTTCTGTTGTTTCGCCTCCTACATTTCTTTAACGTTTTGCAACGTCAAAGGAAATCTGCCGCCGTTTTGCAGAAGATTCCTTAAACTTTTTGGATCGGCTTGTTACTATGGACGAAACGTGGATCCATCACTATAACCCAGAGACTAAAGAGCAGTCCAAACAGTGAAAGCATGTTGGTTCTCCACGACCCAAAAAATTCCGTGTTTAAAAAACGGCTGGCAAGATTCTTGCTTCATTTTTCTGGGACAGAGATGGGATAATTCTGATAGATTATTTGGAGCGGGGTAGAACTTTCACGGGAGCATATTACACTGAGCTGCTAACTAAATTACGTAAGAAAATTGTGGAAAAAAAAAGCGCCGTTGAAAACTTGCCAGAGGTGTACTCTATTTGCAAGGCAACGCTCCTGCTCACAAGTCGTTGATTGTACTGCAAAGAATTGATGAAATTGGTTTCGAATTGGTTGACCAACCGCCCTATTTCCCGTATATTTGTTTCCAAAACTTAAAAAACGTTTGAAAGGTAAAAGATTTTCGACAAATGCCGAAGCAATATGTGCCGTTGAGGAGGAGTTTTCAGACCAAGACAAAGATTTTTTTAAATGGCTTAGAATTACTTTATGAACGTTCTGTTAAATGTATAAGTCTTAAAGGAGATTATGTTGAATAAATAAAATTTTGTTTTGTAATATTGTGGCGTATATGGTAGACTAAGTACTTATCAATACCGCCTCGTAGGTAGGCTGTCTTAAAGGATTCTAGCTATCATTACATGGTAGTTTATGTTCCATATATATAAATTGAAACACACACATTGTTAAATAAAGAAAGGAGTTTAATTCAAGAGCTAGGCACCTATATTTGAAAGAATTCATATTTTATATACCATATTACTGGGGAGCATCGCCTACTATTTTAAATTAATAAATAAATACATTTAATTTAAGATTCCCATTGGTATTCTGGGTTCACGTTCTTTGGCTAAACTTATTTGCTATGTTTAACGCGCGTTAATATTTTAAAATTAATAAACAAATACATTTAATTACTGCTCCGGCTAAGTTTAACAACTTGATCTCAGGTTCTTTTAAATTATGACAAAATAACGTGGCTTCCCCGGTTATAGGCAAGTATAACATAAGTCTATCCAACATACCACATTGTTAACACGACAAAGAATGTGACACTATCAGAATGCTGGAAAGTAAATACGAAGAAATAAAGATAAAGAAGTAGAAGAAAGTCTAAACGAATGAGAGAAGAAACGAAGACGAAAGACGTCAAGAATAGCAAGAATATAAAAAGAGCTCAGAACGAGAGATGAAGAAATACAAAACTAGGAACAAACTATCCGTATAATAGCAGCAACAAGCAACAAGACGTATAATAACATTTGAATTACTTGAATATTTAAAGAAAGGCGAAAAGAAAGAGCAACATAAAATAATAGCAAAATTTAGGTGTGAAAACTAAGAAAATAATAGGAAAACATGGAAAAGAAAATGAAAGAAAGAGTGTAGGCTGCGTGCTGAAGGAGTAGAAACCACATAACATTTCTTGTACCACTGCTACAAAATATATACAAGTGCAGGAAAAACGTTGAAAGGAGTATTTCGTGAAAGTAGTAAAGGCATAGAATGGATAAAATAATTACATACACGAAAAATAGAAGAATAAATTGTGGTTGTTTTAACAAACTATATATTGGGAAGAAAATGTAAATTAATTTATAAACTCAACTGTTTGCAAGCTTAAAAGCAGCAATAACACAAAATACTACCTGTAACACTTACTGCCAGTACAACTGCAGATTTCTTACTGAACTATCTTAGCAGTTTTAAGCTTGCGCGCCTATGGACAATATAAAAACTTCGAGATATATGGACTAACTCGGTATTGCAATTTATTTTCGATTATTTAATGGAAATAATTTGTGATTAAATAGGAAAGATAAAATATTAATTAAAAAAAGGTATTGAAACAAAAATTGTGACTCTGCCATGGCTTTGAAGTGTCTACGCCACTGTGATAACAGCGTTTCGAATTCTCATCATATTGCTTCAAAATATAATCAAATCCATTAGGAAAATCCTAACCTACATATAACTTTGCTTTTATTAGAAAGTAAAAAATCAAAACAAAAACCTCAAAAGGCAGGTCTAGAAAAAGTTCATAGAACAACATCGCACAAAAGCGGGTCTTCGGCGATAAATCTTGGTATGGACGCACCCAGCCATCAACTTTCCTAGTTTGTGAGAGTAGAAAAATGGTTTTGAAAAGTGTCACATGACCGCGGATTGACGTCAATGGTGACCTCCAATGTCTGAGCACTGGAAGCTCCATCACAAGCACTTGATCCACATATCCAGAGGCCTTCCAGTTCTCACTCGCGTCTCTCAGAGGCGCCACAACGCTCTTGCAATCGGACAAAGACGAATGACTGTTGATGTGCAGGAAAAAATTAAAAATAATTCGAGATAGAAGGCATTTGCGATTGTTACTGTAACTTTAAACTTCGTTTCGTAATAAAACAATCGGCAGTAATTCCAACTGTTGCTACAGCAACTGGAAAAGTTGTGGATTGCAACGTTTGCACACCCTGGTGCAAAACCTTTTAAACCCAAAATATTCAATTTAATTAAAATTAAAGTAAATAAAACTGTCATTGGGGTATGACTTGTTGGCAAATTTTTCATTTCTGAGACAAGATTAAATGAAAATTTCTATAAAATATGGTTTTATCATTACTTTAACTAATTTACAGTGATGAGAAACCTTCTAAACCACCTTGTCATTTACACCTGCAAAAGTAAGCATTAACATTTGACATTTAGCAACGTCTTGCGTCATATACACCTACCAAGTTGAACAGTCGGAAGAAAACTGCAAAAGTTATGTTAAATTTTATTGACTACATTCCTCACATTGGTGAAAAGCCTTCTAAGTCCTACACTTTGTTCACACTCCACAAATGTCATTATTTCTAGCAACAAGAAAAATTTTACGTAATTACTGATTTATTCAACAATATGAGAGAGTGGTGAAAACCCATTTAAAGAACATCTATATTTTAACCTTTTCAGGAAATATGAAGAATAACAAGAACATCAATAATATGAAAAAAATGCTTCTGTGTTTTAACCTTTTCAGGAAGTATTAGCCACAAGAAGCAAACCATTATTATAACAAAATCTCTTCTCTATATGGACTTAACACCCACCGAGCAAAACAAAGTTTCTGACTACAACACATAGGACATTAGGACAGAAAACTTTCCAGCATCGTTAAAACCCAAAAAATCATTAAATTGTACATCTGAAAGATGTCGTCAACCTTAACATCCATTAAGCTTCATAAATGCAAAAAAATTGAACGACCTCCACATTGGTGAAAAACCTTTTCAAGGCCTTAACAAATTACATCTTTGTACCAAAATGATAAATTTCTGTTTTTAAAAATGTTTTGCGTCACGCTAAGTCCCACACTGCACTGAGTTGAACAATCTTGAAATATTACACAAAAGTTGACTATGAACCTTCCATAGTGTAGAGGGCTTTGCTTATAAAATAAATTATAGGCAAGCTTCAATGGATGCTCTAAAACAGAGTTCATGTCAGAAGTTGATTCTTCCATAAAATAAACAATGGACATTTTCAGAAGCATCTTCAACGTCAGTATACTGTCACAGTTGACGTTTTGCCCATCTTTTGTTTATTTAAATATAAATCTTTGAGTTGTTTATGATATAATTCATATTATAGTGTGGCCTTGGTTTTAAAACAACCTGTATACAACATAGCTGTAGACACTTTTAAATTTAAACACAATACTGTCTTGTGGTAACAGCCAGAATATTTATTGCATTTCTAAAAAGAACTGTAACAAGATTTTTCCATTCACGTGTTATTTGTTTATGTGTTCGTCAAGATTATTTCTTTTCTGTAAAGCTTTATATGGTAAACAGTTTACAAAGTCCCTAAGAAGATCCACTGAGCCACAACAAAATTCCTTTGTACTTTTTACTACAACGCACAGGAGAGAAAAGTTTCCAGGCTTTTTAAAATCTAAAAAAAAAACTGTAAATTGTACATCTGAAAGATGTAGTCATTTAGTCAACCTTAACATCCATACGTACAAAAAAATGGAACGACCTCGACAATGGTGAAAAACCTTTTGAAGGCCTTTACAAATTACACCTTTATAACAAAAAGATAAATTTCTGTTATTAAAAATGTTTTACGTCACGCTAAGTCCCACATTGTACAGAGTTGAACAATCTTGAAAAATAATATCAATGTTGACTTTGAACCCTCCACAGTCACAGTAAACCTTCTTTGCTTCTTTACTAAATTGCTGACAAGCTTAATAAACACATTTGGATATTTTCAGAAACATCTTCACCAAGAGCATATTGTTATAATTGACGTTTTGGCCATCTTTTGGTTATTTAATTACAAATCTTTGAATTGTATCTTCTGGTTTAACAGTTTCTCGCAGTCCACTCCTAGACGTAGGCCTTCCCTTTCTTTTTCCATTTCTCTTTGTCTCGAGTCGTATACAATTTTGTACAAAGTTGTTGATCTGTATAGATTCTTGTGGTAATAACAATCAGTTTCAATGAACACTAATAGAGAGAGAGAACGGATATAATGTTGATTTTGGGAGAATGCAGAGGGGTGGCGGATTTAGTAGTACGACGATATGCACGAAGATACCTGAATAGACCCCTTCCATCACATAATGCGTTAAGAAATATGCGGCAATATGGATAGTTTTCCAAACCAAAGGTCAGACAACGACATGTTACAACTATAGAAGCTAAAACGGCAGTCATCAAACAAGTAATTGACAATCCCCATATAAGCGAACGAGCGATTGCAAGAACTGTAGGCTTTAGCCTAAGTCCAGTATACAACATTTTAAAAGCAAATCGGTTATTATCCTTACCACGTCATATTAGTGCAACAGGTTACTGAAGATGATTACCCACGTCCAGTGAATTTATGCCATTTTTAACAAACGAATTTACTACTGATTCATTGCTTTTAAGAACTATTCTATTTTATGACGAAGTGACGCTTAGTAACAATAGGTGTGTAAATAGACACAATGGCCATTTCTATTCACAAGATAACCCACATTCGATTCGGTAAGTATACTTTCAAAGACTTTTTACTGTAAATGTGTGGTGTGGTATCGTTCACAACTTTATTGTTAATTCCCACTTCTTTGAGGGCAGTTTAAATGGGAAATGTATTAACATTTTTTAGAAAACGATTTGCCTCAACTTTTGGAAGACAATCCTCTTGATGTTAAACAGCGTATATGATTTCAAAATGACCAGCGGCCCACTTCAGTAGAATTGTAAGAAACTATCAAGAGGTACAACTCATCCTTGGCATCAACGTAGTCCGCACTTGACTCCGTTACATTTCTTCTTATAGGGTAAAATAAAAAACGACGTCTACGAAACTCCCATAGAAACTCAGGAAGATTTACGTGAAGAATTATTAAATTATGCAGGTCAATCACCCCACACATGCTAACTTGTGTTAAAAATTCTCTTCTGCGGCGGATTGACTTATGTGAACAGCAAGGTGGACAGCAGTATGACCATTTACTACGTCATTAATTAGTGTTAAACTTTCTGTTTTTATTTAATTTATTTTACTTGTTGATTTTATTGTTATGTCAACATATTTTTGTACTATTGTACTTATGAGAAATAAATATCGTAAATGTATCTATTGCAAAAATTGCTTCTTATTTATTAGTATATAGATTCATCGTAGTTTCTTAGTACATCCAACGCAACTACTTTGATTTTTACTTTCCCATACCTTATAGGTATAGGGTAAGTATTGAATTCATGAAAATTTTCGAAATCGAGATTTTAACGGAAATATCCGTTTTGGGTCTCTAGGAACCCAAAAAAGTGGTTTTTAAAAAATGTCTGTCTGTGGGTGGGTACGTATGTACGTACGTATGTACGTACGTATGTGACGCTCCCACAGCCGAAAGTATTGCTCCGATTTTGATGCGCTTTGGAATGCGGGGGTGTATCGAAAATTCATCGAAAAAATAAGCTTTTCAAAAAAAATCCGAAACCGGAAGCGGAAGTTACGCATGTTTTTTTGGTATCACTTTTTTCGTGATTACAATTTTGAAACTTTTATCACGGATAACGATAGAGGGTCATAAGACAAATCTGTTAGTTTTTTGCCGAACTCGCTAGCTTTAAACTGAAGGGCGCTATGATTTTTTGAAAATTTTGAGTTTAACGCCCAATTACTCGAAAACGGATGAATTGATTCAAATGATTTTTATTTTCTGAATAGTATATGAAGGGTAAAATGAGGTGATATAAAAAGTTTTTTGAAAAATTATAAGGGGCCTAAATTACGAATTTTCAAAATTTTGGAAATTTTCCAAAAATTATTTCTCAAAAACTGCTGCAAGGAATTTTTTTAAACTTCATATGTCGACAGACCTCGCAAGGGGCTATCGATATATTTTTTGAAGAACTCCGTAATTTTCCTGTGGCGCCCTCTACGAAGCTTGGAAGTTTGAAACTTCAAACTCCTTTAATTAATAAACGAAAAAGATAGGAAGCTGGGGTTTTCACTGAATCGCTCAGTACGTAATGGAGCATATGAATATGCAAAGAAATATTACACTCGTGGATATATGTAAGCGCACCGGCCCCTCCCCCCTCTTTTTTAGAAAAATATTTTTTTTATTCTAACGGTTGTTATTTGTTTGTCAAAGAATCTTTTTCCGTGAAAATAAAAAAATCGATTTTTTATGCCCTACAAAATATAATTTCCAGGGACTTTTACCTCGGTAGCAATAGCGATCGGTACTAGTTAAACCGCGCGACGGCCTAGCGGTACGGACAGCGGACAGAGAATGAAGTATGCCTGGTTGCATATTAAAAGGAAATTAAGGGGCACCGCAGATATTTGGCGGGACTTCTTACAAGCCTTGTAAGTCTATTCGTTACAAGGCAAGGTTTTAGGATAGCGCTTGAACAACCGTTTTGAGGAAAATAACTCTTCTTCTTCTTCTTCTTATTATTAAGCTAATAGCTTGTTCATTCCAGATTATCTTTCCACCTTTTCTTTGGTCTTCCGGGGCTGCGCTTCCCGCGTGGTCTTCTATCTCTTGCTATCTTTACTTGTCTGGTCTCGTTCATTCTTGATATGTGCTGATTGCATTCATCTCTGCGTCGTTCTACCCATTCTCCGATCTTTTGTATATTACACTCTTGTCTAATATCTTCGCTTCGAATGCGGTCTCTTAGGGATTTGTTTGTTATTTTTCGAAGTGTCTTCATTTCCACAGTTTCCAGCATCTGCTTTGTTTTAGCTGTATCCGCACGTGTTTCTGAGGCATATGTCAGTACCGGTCTTACTACTGATTTGTATACTCTTACCTTTAGTTCTGTTCTTAAGTATTTATTTCGCCATATGCAATCGTTCAGGCATCCAGATATTCTCAAGGCTTTATTGGCTTGTCTTTGCACTTCATCATTCAATCTTCTGTCACTCGTTATTTCTGTCCCTAGGTAGTTGAAGCTGTGTACTTGTTCTATTATTTGTCCGTCTAGTTCTAGTTTACATCGGAGAGGTTCTCTACTTATTGTTAGGCATTTGGTTTTGTTAGTGGCAACGTTTAATCCGAATCTCTTACAGCTATTTGAGAAATGCAATAATAGTCTCTGTAGATCATCCTCGTTGTCAGCAGCTAGCGCTGCATCGTCGGCGTAACAAATTATTCTAATTTCGGCATCTCCCATTCTGTAGCCTTGTCTATTCTTGATATCTTCAATTATTTCATTCATTATCATGTTAAATAGCATCGGACTTAATGAGTCTCCTTGCCTAATGCCCTTGTTTACTGGAATTGTTTTGGATAATTTACCATTTGTTCTAACTCTGCTCTGGTTATTCTTATATATATTCTCTATTAGGTTAACTATGTTGTCTGGAACATTATATTTAGCTAGAATCTTTAGTACATGATAGAGTTGAATATTGTCAAATGCTTTAGTAATGTCCACAAAGCAAAGGAAAGCAGGCGTATTAAATTCTAATGCTTTTTCAGCTATTTGTCTAATAACAAATATGGCATCATTACATAATCTTCCAACCCTGAATCCGTGTTGTTCGTCCCTTATCTCTATAATTTCTGCTAGTTTTTGTGTTACAATTTTTGTTAGAAGTTTTAGTGCACTTTGTAACAGATTTATGCCTCTGTAATTATTAGGAATTTGTTTTTGTCCCTTTTT
>JABXWE010010566.1:0-44272 GCA_014611495.1 Limonius californicus | reverse complement strand
CTCTAACTATTCTTTTTCATAATGGCACACCCTATAGATTGTTGTTTGGTTTTACGAAATTTTTCGCTTTATATAATAATAATTATACTAGTGTATATCAAAACTAATAAATATAATATGCAGCGGTATAATATAGATACTTACGAATATAATGTTTCATCATCTACATATATTTGCTTTGCATTCCCTTCACTATTCCTTTTTTATAAAGGCACACCATGTAGATTGTTTTATGGTTTACAGGTATGATATTTCGTTCCCTATACAATAGTAATAATTTCTGTCCGAAATAATAAATAACACGTAAAAAGATGTAAGATATACACTTACGAATATAATGTTTCATTATCTAGATATATTTAGTTTACAGACTTCTCACTATTATTTTTCTATAATGATACACTCTGTAGATTGTTGTCTGGTTTATTAATATAATACTTCTTGCCTTATATCATAATAATAGTTACCGTAAGAGATAATATCCTGCGTAGAGATGTTAAGTAACTAACTTAATATGTGTTTCATTATCTAGATATTTATTTTGCTTTGCTTCTCTAACTTTCTTTTTCTATAATGGAACCCTATAGAATTGTGTTTGGTTTTACGAAATTTTTCGCTTTATATAATAATAATTATACTAGTGTATATCAAAACTAATAAATATCATATGCAGCGGTATAACGAATATAATGTTTCATCATCTACATACATATATTTGCTTCGCATTCCCATCACTATTCGTTTTTTATAATCGCACACGCTGTAGATTTTTTTATGGTTTACAGATATGATATTTCGTTCTCTATACAATAGTAATAGTTTCTGTCCGAAATAATAAATAACACGTAAAAAGATGTAAGATATATACTTACGAATATAATGTTTCATTATCTAAATACATTTGCTTCACATTACCTCACGTTACGTTTTCGATAAAAAATTACCTTTCAAATTGTTAGGTGTTATGATATTTCTCGCCTTATATAATAATAATAATAGTTTCTATAAAAATAATAACAATTACTGTTTAGAGATCTAAGATAGACACTTACGAATGTAATGTTGCATTATCTAGATATAATTAGGTATTGATTCCTCTTATCATTTTATTTTTATAATGAAAGATCCTGTAGATTGGTATTTGGTTTATGATATTTCTCGAATTACAAAATAATAAATAACCTGTGGAGAAGAGCAAAACCCGTTCTTACGAATATTCTGTTTCATTATCTAGATGTATTTGTTGTGCGTTCACCAATATTTTTCAATAATGAAACACCCAGTAGATTGCTGTCTGGTGTTATGGCATTTCCCACCTTATATTTCTACAGAAAATAATAAACAAGATGTGACGAGATGAAGATGGATTCTTACGAATATGTTTCATTATCTTTGTTTTGCATTCCTCTCACTATTATTTTTCTATAATGGAACACCCTGTAGATTGGTATTTGGTTTCATGATATATCTCGTCTTATATAGTAGTAATAGTTTGTGTAGAAAATATCAAATAACCTGTGTAAAAATGTAAGATAGATACTTACGAATATGATGTTTCATTATCTATTTATATTTGCTTCGTACATCTCTCACTATTATGTTTCTCCAATGGAACACCTTCTAGGTTATTGTACGGTTTATTACTATAATTATTTCTTGCTTTATTGTAAATAACAGCCTGTTCTGCATATCTTAATTTAATGGATCATCCTGTGTGTCGCTATGATTTTCTATTCCTTTGTATAACTGTTACTGGAGTTTTTCCACTTAAAAATAAATACCCATAATTATTGTTTCAATACAATATTTCTGAATACAGTGACAAAAATTACATTTGCAAAACATTTCGGGTTAAAATCAATATTTTGCTATAACTGTCGTTACGTAATTCTAGCAATCACTAAGAATTGCTGATGTTTGTTATAGTTTAACAATTTTGTGGTTCAAATTTGCTGTTTGTGCCTTTATTAGTATTACGACGCTTTTTTAAAACGTATTATTAAAAAGATGAGTACGTTTGATAGAACTCAGGAAAGAACCGATTCACCTGAATTACTTACGTTAATATGTAGTAGTACTTATTGTTTTCCTTTCTGAAAGGGTTATAGGTGAGGTGGTTCTAGGATAGTCTTGGAACACATCCAAATGCTAGATATTTGTATAGTTTATGCAAATTTAATTATACTAAGAGACTTATTGGGAAACCAAAGATCGTTTAAATACTCTCGCCGAATGGGAGGCAAGATCGGTTTGCTGGGTTATAAAGGGTGGGGGGGTCAGTGATTGCTGAGCTAGTCACACGTCACTTTAACGTGGTTCTGTCATTGTATTCAACTCTATGATAAAACGCTTAAATGAATACTACTATTGAAAATCGTGTGAAGTCCGCGCTGTGATTCGTTATTTCCTTACAAAAAACGCTACCTAAGTGAAGGAAAGGTGACATCTAGTATACAAATTTCAAAGATGCCGAACAAACGTGAGGAACACGAAGTGGGAGACCTCCTATTGTCAATGACAATCTTGTGGAAAAAATGAATAAGAATATTCGTGAAGCTCGGCGTTTCAAGGTTTCAAAAATGATCACAAATTTTCCTAACATTTCACGCACAGTGCTGCCACGAACAGGCTACAGTACCACACATTTTGTGCGAGGGGTGCGTCAAAGACGTTGACGGATATTCACAAAAACCAGCGAATGGCCTCTACACCGATCTTCCTTAATGGCTACGAAATTGATGGCGATGAGTACCTGAATCATATTATGACGGCGAAACTTACATTGCATACAGTCAATGAAGTGGAAGCATGCGAGTTCTCCCAACGCCAAACAGTAAGAGCAAACCTTCGAAAATAGGAAGCATGCAGCTACTGTTTTTTGAGGCAGTATAGGTGTATTATTGGTTGATTTCCTGGAACATACTACGAGAATTAATTGAAACGTGTATGGTAGGGCCTTAAGAAAATTGAGAATAGCGATGTTGAACAGAAGGCGAGAATTACTGACCTCTGGAGTCGTGCCTTTGCACGATAACGCCCTATCGCATGCGGTAACTCGTACTGTACAACACATTGTCCAATTCGATTGGAAATTTTTTAACAATATCCCATACTTAGCGCCTGGTACTATCATTTCTCCCTCCATCTTAAGAATTTTTTATGACACCAACAACGACGACCTCAAAACGATGATATAAATTGCTTTTCATCACAAGCAGCAACCTTCTATGACGAAGGTAGACAAAAGCTACTGTTAGTAGCAGACTATATTGATTTCTTAAATAAAAACCCTTAAGACGGTCACGTCTTGCCGAAAGGTATTCCATTAGTATCTGGTCTTCTGTCTTCAGATCAATAACAAATACAGCATTTTTTTTGTATTAGCTTACATAAATCAATTTGCCAAATATTTCATTTTTAGATTTAGAAACCTAAACACATATAATGGAATGTTATTCAGATACCTTAAAAGCACCTAACACCTAAGTATTTAACATGGTCGCACATCTAATGTAAAGGAAGGTTTCGCAAGCAAATTAAACATCAACTTCTACAGGAAAAAAAACGTATTTTAAAGTTGTGCTCACTATGGATACTGATTATTTCTAACTTAGTATATTCATAAATACTTGGTTGGTACTCTTGAGTGCAAAAACCATTGCAACACTAGAAATTTGTCTTGGTAACTGTGAAAAATATGGATATCTCTTTAAAGTCGGATCTTGTGTATATAATTTCTAACTAGCTTTTTAACCTCTTCTTAGAGAGCATGGGATAAGAGGCAACGACTCTGTTTAAAATATAAATATAAGTTTATAAGTCTCTGCAGAAAAACGATAGGTATAATACATGTTCTGTGTTTTTCTCTCCATTTTTTGTGCTAAATTAAAATTCGGCGTGGGCGTGCTAATGTTTTAATTTGAAATTTTTTTCAATCGAAAGTTTTGTAAAGTCGGTCTTTAAAAGCTAATTAACACTATCCATTGTTTACTAGTCACAAAACTGCAGTTTGGAATTTAAAACTATGAGCGCGGGCGAATCTGTTCGGCCCACTAAATGAACGCTATAATCAATAATCATCATATACGTACGGTCAGGCGATGTTTGCCGAATACAGAGAATCGTGGGGGTCGAATAGATGCCACCTTCACGCCTGCCGATTTAAATGTGCAAGGCGATCGCGAACTTTGCGGAATCGCGGAATGGATGACAACTTAAACGTTAAAACGTTAGTTATAGGAAACGCTTTTGCAGAGTTAGTTCATTTTAATTATTATTTAAATGCAGAAAAGAAAAGATTAATTTTAATATTTTAATCAACGAAGGGGCCCATTTATTCAAAAACCGCCAGTGCCATATGATGTAGCCGTGGTTAACTTTTTTTAATCTGCGTAATTAGCAGTCTGTACAAATAGAAATGTTTGGTTGCCGAAAATCCGCTTTCGAACAGTAATATATTGCTCAATTCCCCGACTACATAATATCTTCTATGCATCTGAATAAATGACTTTCCACGGTTCCCGAACTGAGCATTTATTTCGGTAATTAGGCGAATTCGGCATCTGAGTCTAACATAAACACTATGTGACGCCGCTTTTGATGAAAGTACCTTATTTTATTTAAATAGACCAATCTTAAACCACAAATGTTGTTATCTTTATTGTGAATTTGCTATTGTTCTGCGTAATATACTACTGAAAACCCAGTTTTCTTATTAATGGTCAAAAGAGATGGCTCTTGTCCTATTTTTGTTGTAAAGTGGCTTTAGTAAGTCCATAGCTTTACATTTTACAAAAAGTAAAGACTATATTACCAAATCCATTCAATTAGTAGTTTTCCTAAACTTTTAACTAATGATTCAGATTCATTTCCAGACTTAGTACGGCTTTCTTTAATAATCTGCTTAATTGCACTCACAGACACCCCAGTAGTACTTGACATAATTTCCCGTTTTCCGTTTTAAGCCATTGTATACATTAAGGACAACTTCGCGCGCTTGACTGTCAAGAACTTTTTGACCTACAGCTGACGACATAATTACAAAATACAACACCAATATAGCTTTTCTAAATATATGCTCAGTTTCATATGAAATACACCACCTATTTGTTTGAAAATTTGCTAATATAATGGTTCATTATTGCGTATGAAATGATCACTATTTCCATTAAATAAATCAAGTGGTTGTGGTGTTCGTCTACTGTCTCTCATCAACTTGTTGCTTAGAAACAAAACAATATCTAGTAAACATTAATTAGCTGTTTTGAGATTTTGTTACATTTTGTGACAGAATTAATGTTTTAAAATGCCTCCAGTAAGACAACGCAGAAATTTTAACCACATTTCCGATATTGATAGAAAGCGAATTATCGGCATGAAAGAAGCTGGACTTTCTTTTCGTGAAATTGGTAGCAGGATAAATCGAGACCACACTACCGTTGCACGAATATGGTCTGCTTGATCAGAAGAAGGCATTCAGCGACATCGACCAGCTGGTAGACCTCCATGTAGCAACAATGTTCGTGAAGATCGACTGCTTTGAAGAATGACTAAAACGAGACCGCTTTCAAACAACAAGGTCTGTTGCTGTAGACTGGATGCGAGCTATCCACCGCCGCGTGTCAATGGCAACAATTTACAGAAAATCTCTTCTTTTGGACTGCGATCCTACCGTCCATTCCAACGGCTCCCTTTAACTGCACATCACAAGGCTGTTAGGCTTGCTTGGTGTCAAGAGCGGCAGCATTGGAATCAGCAATGGAACAACATTGTCTTCAGTGACAAATCATGATTTCTTTTGTGGGCAAATAACGGCCTTAGGAAGGTACGTCGATATCGAGGAGAAAGACGAAATCTAGAGTTTCTTGAAAAACGCCATACAGCTTTAACACCTGGAGTTATGGTTTGGGGTGCGATTTGCTTCGGTAGAAGATCACCTCTTGTGTTCGTCCCGGACACTTTAAATGCTCAACGCTATATTCATAATGTCGTGGACCCGGTGTTAGTACCATTCATGCAGACGTTGAATGGTATTTTCCAACAGGATAACGCACGTCCACACACTGCAAACATTACCCGAACGTACTTCCAACACGCACAATTATAAATGTTGCCCTGGCCTGCACGATCACCGGACTTATCACCGATCGAACATCTTTGGGACATGATGGGCCGGCGACTAAGATTATTGCCAAGAGCTCCTAACAACTTAGACGAGCTGAGACACCAACTTGAGGATATATGGAACGAGATACCCCGAGAACATAGACCACTTGATAGAAAGCATGGCATGACGAGTCAATGCTTGCATTGCTTCATCGCGATGTTACACATTATTAATTTTGTTTTGGTTGTTGTTATTGTTCTCTTAGAATTGTTAAGCTTTTTTTATGAAAACCTGGTCATTTCATACACAATAATGAAACATTATTTTAACAAAGTTTCATACCCATACTTTATTTTTAATGGGTGGTGCATTTCATATGAAACGTTGTAATGTACAACTGTTTGGTTCAGTGCGCATTTGAACTCCAAGAAAATTCTTAACTTTATTCATTCCACACGTCATTATTGAGATAGTCGCCCGTTAATACATATTTCACAAGTGTCTTACTTACCTTGAATTATGAGAAATGTAGTTCTAACATATGCTTTCCATAGCATTAAAAGTAAATAACATATGTTTGGTTGATAATTAGTAGCAAGTTTCAAGCGCGCTCTCAAACTCCTAGCCAATTTCCGTTACGGGACCTGTATTTCAAAAAGCCATCGTTATGGTGTATTCTTAAATTATCATACATTGTTTCTTTAATTGTAAATTATAACCAGCATCATTTACAACGTTATTGAAAAACTAAATTGAAATTCAAACTGCAATTCACGAAAGTATTGTGTTAAACTAAATTTAAACTAAACATGAAAGCTGTTGCTTGTATTGACATTAGAGATAGTCTGCCTGTTAATGCAAATGTTCCCAACCTACCATCCGTAGGGCAAATGAACGTAGCTAAATCCGATTCGCGGAAAATATTCATACCATACATCAATGAATTTTCAAAACAACAAAATTTTAAGCACCTGTTTTGCAAATCAATATTGATGACCAGAAAGAAAAAGTGAAATAAATATAACTGAATATGTGTACCTTCATATTACATTTTGAAATATAAGGCATAAATTTTCTAAACCTATACAGGGTGTCCCAAAACGTACCAGCAATACTTCAAATATGAATTGCAGAACTTATTTAGAGTCGAAAAATCCATATAAAGATATGTCCTAAACGTATCCGTTAACGAGTTATTGTTTATTTCATAATTTATGTGGCTAAAATTTTAGTTCAACTAATTTTATAAAATAAATCTTTTGCTAATACATTTTTCTTATTTTATTTACAAGAAATGTTCAAAATTATATCCATTATGTTCGATATACAAAGCTGCACGTCGCAAAAGAGATTGCTGTGTTCTTAATATTTTGCTGGGTTATTCCTAATAATGTCAGCAGCCTGCTGTATTCTTTGGCGTAATTCTTCTCCAGTGTGCACTTCAGTTGCATAAACAACCTGCTTCATGTGACCCCAGAGATAAAAATCTAATGGAGTCAGGTCCGGAGATCACGGTGGCCATACTACGGGTCCTCCTACTCCAATCCATCTTCCCGGAAAATGTGCGTTAAGCCAAGCTCCAACACGAAGACATTGATGTGCTGGTGCCCCATCGTGTTGATACCACATTGCGCGTCTAATATTTAATGGCACGTCTTCCAGTAATAAGGGTAAATAGTTTTCTAGAAAATATTCGCAATTCGCACCATTCAAATAGTGTGGCAGTTAAAGTGGTGCAATCAGACGATCATTACGAATACCCGCTGTTATATTAACACGAAATCTATGTTGAAAATGCGAGCGTCTTCTTAAGTCAGGATTTTCTGCAAATTCATGACAATTATGATAATTATTGATACCATCTCGTGTGAAAGAAGCTTCATCGGTCCATAAAATATGCGGTAGGTTTTTATTATTTTGTACCCAATTACACAAAATCTTAAACGAGGTTCAAAATCATTACCTAGAGCTTGAACTCTTTGATGATGATATTGATGTAAGCGAGCAGTTCTTATTATTCTCCAAACCTGGTTTCTACATATTCCAGTACATAATGCAATTCTTCGCACACTTAAAGACGAATCTTCTTGTAATATATCAAGAACTTGTTCATCATCGTTTATGCGTCTACGAACAACTACTTGGTCGACTGCATGTCTTGCATTTGAAGTGCCATGTTTCCTCAGTTGACGATGTGAATTAAAGAAAACTGCAGGTGTAGGCAGTTTTCTATTGGGATATCTTATCTTCTACAATATCCTTGTTGTGCTGCTAAAGCATTTCCCTCACACAGACCGGAAACATAATGAATATCTGCATATTCTTCATTTGAAAGTAGCATTGGCATTGTGAAACACTTGACAATTACGATGGGAATAAGAATAGAAAGAATAAACCGATAGCTACAGTATCACACTAATAAACTGACAAGTTACAAACAATAATTTGCTAAAAACGATGTTCAAAATGTTACCAAACTAGATCAGTATTTCAAAAATCCGTTTAACTAACTTTTTTTCCACGTAAATTATGAAATAAATAATAACTCGTTAACGGTTACGTTTAGAACATATGTTTATATGGAGTTTTCGAATCTAAATCAGTTCTGGAATTTATCCTTGAAATATTGCGGGTACGTTTTGGGACACACTGTATATAGGACGACATAATAGTACAATTTTGTTTCCTAATGTCTTTATTATAGCAGCTTCGAGAAAATTTTAAATACAAGTTATTTGTTTATCTACTTTGCATAACTGAAAATTATTGCTGATTATACAGGGTGTTTTTTTAGTGGGACAATGGGCAACCTCTTTATTTTAAATAGAACATTCTGCATGTTACATTTTTGGATTTCTTATTTTTTAACTTTCCTACCATATAGGAGTTTAGGTATACGAGTATATCGCTAATGGTTTCGGTAATACATATTTTACAATTTTCTTAAATTATAAAAAAAAAAGAATCGTACTGATTAGTATTTAAATGGCTTATACAGGATGTTCCTAATTTACAACCATATTCAACAAAATTCAACTAATAATATCTCATCTTATAAATAGAACACCCAGTACATTTTCACATTTTCGAGCTTGTCGTTGAATGACTTTTAAACATATGCGACGTTTTATATGACTTGCGTTACTAGTTTTGAGAACATTTAGAAATTACTAGAAAAGTAATAGCTAAAAGAGCAGAAAAGTTGGTAATAAGATGTAATTTCATTCTGTTTTAAAAAGTATATTAAGGAATATAACATTTTATATAAGTTGCTTTTTAAAACAAAAACGAAAGTGTAATATACATTTCTCAGAAGATGAAATAATTGATGTGGTAATTATAATGGGGCAGTGTCAAAGAAATTGTTTATTATCCAGAGGTTACGCTGAACATTCCCCAGGCCGAAGACATCCCAGTGTGTTGGCTTTTAAACGATTACCACAAATATTTCTAAATACAGACAGTGTTAAATACGATAGTACTTCACGAAGAAGACGTACAATTAATAAAGACAACGAATTTGCTATAATAGCTTCTGTAGTAGAAGACTGTAGCACCAGCGATATAAGCCAGCATTCTGTGCGGAAAATATTGAAAAAGCACATGTACCATCCCTACCACATTCAAATTCATCATGTCCCGTAACTGCAGACGTGACGTCTCTGAGACGTACTCTGGATGCTGGTTTTGTGGTTTCTCCCCCATTTGCATTTTTGTAGCTGTGTCTATCTCTACCTTCAGCATTGTCAGTAGTGAGCCAATAGCCGCAGTGTTAGGTTAGTTGGTGTGTTAGTTGCTTTATAAAAAATTTATATTTCTCTGAGGGTGTCTGTCCGACGTCAGGTCTGTATAAGCGTGATTATTTTCAAAGCGATAAATTTATAGATTTTAGTTTTTTATTAGGCTTCTGTAATGAATTCTGAAAGAAGATTTGCCCGGGCCCTCAAAAAGAGTCAAATTTGGTGATCCTGATTTTAAGAAAACTCTGCTAAAATGGGCAGAAGAAGAAAACTTTAGCGACTACAGTGATGATGAATCTGACGGAGATTTTATTCCGAGCGAGCATGATAGTGAGAGTGAAATAGAAGTTGAAAATGAAGATACTGATCCATCTGAAGACGAACCAAATTTGCTGAATACATCTGAGTCAGTAATACGAGATATTTTTATCGAAAAAAATAGTTATAAATGGTCTATGGATCCTGCTTTCTGCAAAAATACTCGCACGTTACAGCATAATATTGTTGTCAAATGTCCTGGTTGGAAAAATAATTTTGAAGTAAATTCTGACCCTCTAGCTACCTGGAGCATGTTGTTCAGTGATGATATTTTGAATATCATTTTGCTATGGACAAATGTGAAAATAGCCAAACAAAGATCACGATTCAAAAACGAAAAAAGTAGTGATCTGCGTGAGCTAGACCTCACACCGCTGCGCGCTTCTCTAGCTGCGCTTCTACTAACTTCAATTTTCAAATCTAATGCTGAGGATATAAGATCCATATTCGCCACTGACGGTTCAAGACGGGACATCTTTCAATGTATAACAAATTCAAACAGGTTCGCATTGATTTTATCATGTTTAAGAATTGATGATCCAGAGACCCGATTTGAACGAAGAAAAATAGATCCCCCCTGGCTTCTGTTTCCGAAATTTTTGAAATCTTTATTAATAACTGTAAATCCACATATTCAATTGGCACTTGTGCGTGTATTGACGAAATGCTAGTGTCATTTCGTGGGCGATGCAAATTTAAGATTTATATGCCCAATAAGCCATGCAAGTATGGCTTAAAAGTTATGGCTTTAACTGACGCTAGAACGGGATATCTGCTAAATGCTTACATTTGTGCTGCAAAAACAGCGATGGACATACTTTGTCGGATGATGAGCAAAGGTACTCCAAGACAACCCATTAAATGCTTACATTTATGGGGGCAAAAACAGCTATGGACATACTTTGTCGGATGATGAACAAAGGTACTCCAAGCGAACCCAGTAAATGCTTACATTTATGCCGGCAAAAACAGCGATGGACATACTTTGTCGGATGATGAGCAAAGGTACTCCAAGCCAACCCATTAAATGCTTACATTTATGGAGGCAAAAACAGCTATGGACATACTTTGTCGGATGATGAGCAAAGGTACTCCAAGCCAACCCAGTAAATGCTTACATTTATGCCGGCAAAAACAGCGATGGACATACGTTGTCGGGTGATGAGCAAAGGTACTCCAAGCCAACTCAGTAAATGCTTGCCAATATATCAGCTTTGTCAGTGTAAGTTACCTCTATAATTAATAATTTTGTTAATAGAATATAGTTTTTTTATTTAGTTTTGTATTTTCCATGCATTCTTTGAATACTGTCAGAATATTAAGCTTTTGTCACATATAATAAATGTGTTTATAAGTTGAACGTGTTTTAGTTTAAACATATCAATACCATTTCAATATAAGTTTAGTTGACCTACAACGGCTACTAGTATAGCAAAGTTTTCAAAAATGAAGTAGATCAGTCAATTATTATATTTTAGAAGAACCCGTCCGAGGGACGCCACGTCTGTGGTTACGGGATATGCTTGATGATGTCTTTCAACGTCGGCTAATATTTTCCGAATTGGCCCATCAGCAAATAAATGCTCAAGCTAATTTCTTGAATTATGTCCCTTTCTTCGACGAAGCAACCTTTCCTAAACATGGGAATGTAAATCGTCACACCTTTCACTATTATTCAACGGAAAATCCGTCATTTTTAAGAGAAATGGATAATCAAAATCGATAGTCCTTAAATGTTTTCGGAGGAATTGACGTTTTTGATGGACGAATGGCTAAATATACATATACAATAATTTGGACGTTAGAAATGTTTTAAACGCTGAATGTTTCAATAAATTGAACGGAAGAGGAGGCCCAGTGGCTTGGCCGACAAGGTCGTCCAACCTGACCAAATTAGATTTCTTTCTGTGAGGGTTTGTAGAAAATAAAATTTACAGAATTTTCGCTACGACGAGGGAAGATATGCGAATACGAATTCAACGAACTTTTTAAAATGTGGTTCTTAAGGGATCTCTGTTAATAATACTAAGTATACATGCATTAATCAATAGTGCTGAGAAGTGATACCCTGTCTTACCTTAGTGTCTGTTTCAAACGGTTGTCAGCAGTGTTTAGCTACTGTTTATTATTATTGATATTGTAACTGTTCAATAACAAAATGGTTTGATATTAATATACATTGTATTTGGTTATTTGCATATAACTGTTATTTCAAAACGAATAACCCTATATAAAGCCATATAAAATGTATGTAGTATGTATGTAGTTAGGAATTGTTTCAACAAAAGCCTGATGATTCATTGTTTTCTTGTTTAATTTCGTTTCTGTTCTAGAAAGCTCGGTAAAACACACAAATATTAATAGTTTAAAATTTCAACAAATAACTCAATTTTTATAAAATCCTATATGCCTTAATATACGCAAGTCATATAAAACCGCACATACGTTTGTAGGTCATTGACCGACAAACTCGAAAATGTAGTAATATACAGGGTTCGATAAAAAAATGAGATATTAGGTGTTGAATTTTATTGAATGTGGTTGTAAATTAGGAACATCCTATATAAGATATCTAAATTCTAAACAGTACGCCACCTATCTGAAAATTCGTTGGTGTAAACTGCATAAATATTTTGAAAAATTGTATGTCGTTCTTTAGATACTAACTGTTAATAGCAAACCTGTACAGTCAACTATCATTTTAAGTTTTAAGGCACAGTAATGAAACAAACTTTTATATTTAAAGTTCTTATAATGAAGACATTAAGAAACAAAATCACACTATTATGTTATCCTATATATTATATACAAGGTATTTAAAACAAAGCTCGGATAATTTACCCGCGTATAGAACTCATCACATCAAAAAAGACTGAATCAACATCAACTGTTTCAAAGATTGAGGCGCATTTGCTTTTTAATAACTATATTGCATTATTGTGACAAAAATAAACATTAAGGGCACGAGCAGGTAAATAAATATAATATTTATCTAAATACAAAGGTCTAGTGACCTACAATTAGGCAATCTAGATAACCCTGCTATTATACCCCACGCCCTATTCATTTGTCGTTATAAGTTATAGATACTCTCCGACATTGATTGATGTGGAGGAGCCCCATCGTGCATATACTGCAAGTGAACTTTATCACCAAATAGTCGGGGTAAAGTGTAATTTAAAGAAATCAGGATACGGTTTACTAATCAAACGATTTTGTAAAATACTGGCATATCATACGGCCTTCCCAACACCCAATCAAACATATACCAACAATCAATGCTAATGACTTTACTGGACCACAACTGAGGATCTTTCTTTGTCCAAACATGATTATTATACAGATTAATGATACCGTTATACGTCAAAGTATCTTCCTCGGTAAATACAATATTGGCAGCAAAGTTTGGATTATCTGCCACTCTTCTCAGCATGAATCTAATAAACTCCATTGTTGAAGCATAATCAGAAGCAGTAAGAGCTTGTACCCGCTGTATATGGTACGGGATATAATGTTGTAAAGTACACAAATAATAGTACCTTATATTTTATTTTTCATGGTTAATCGAAGGTCTACTATTGCAGGTTAATGATTAAAATACAAAATCGCCTATATCTCTGAAATAGTTGGTTTGAGTAAAGTACATCCATTATTTTAAGGCCGAATCTTTAAGCCTTTGACTTAGGGATTATCTGTAACTGATAGGGGACACTCAGGTAGAACCAGCCAATGTAGCCAGGGGCCTCGGTGGTCTAGCGCGGCAACGCGTTGCCACTCGAGGCCACCGAATTGTAATCGTTCCGTTGTGGTTTCGAATCTTAGCTGGGGCGACAGCATTTCGCTTAGATAGGTTTAGGGTGCATGTTGCGTGAATGGTTAGTGTGTAAGGGACTCCCGCACCCCCCTGAAGTAATGCTAAAGCGGTTACGGGGGGGGGGGACGGTAGTATGAATGAATGAGAAAAAGAAAACAATGTATCCAGGTAAATTTTAAAATATTTAGAAAATTTTACACATTTTTGTATCATATACAAATTCCTTTTCCATTACATAAGAATAAAACGGAGAACATTAATTTTGAATTTAATGACGAATTGGAAATTGCAAATGGCACACCGCACACTAATTTAAACTAATTAAATAAAAAATATTTACTTGTTTATAACGTTTAGGTAGTTCGTAAGCTTTTAACTATTAAAACAGATTTTAACGTTTTATATAATCTACGTGTTAAAGTTATTAATGAATTAATGCGTATATCAATAAAAATGTTAAAAACATCGGAAGAACGAATTATTCCGAAACAGCTTATAAAATAAATAATTAAAATCTACTACTATTTCTTCTAAATCCATATATATTAATTAATTAAATAGAACTTTAAAAACGAATCCGAGTCGGAATCGGAATATTCAGAAAATTCTGAAGAATCGCCGCCTAAACTTATTATTAACGGTTTCACCTTGTATTTATTTTTGTGTATGTATTTTTTAAATACCCTGTATACAGTAACGTAATTCCGAAACACTCCTTGCGTGCATTTTGATACCACCATGCCTTGAACTTTTAATATGCATTCGAAAAGGCTGGCTACCTGGCTTAATGGATTTACTTCAAAATACAGGCTGTTGGAATTTTAATTCATTTTTAGCGCATGTGAAATTTCTGGTACATTTTTTATATACATAATAGATATTTTTCTTTTTGTATGAAAAATGAGATCCCTAGTAATTTGAATTGGTTTTTCCAGTTGATGCTGTGTACGCAGCAGCTCACGCCATTCACAATATTATTCAGGACGAGTGTGGCGTAGACCCTTTCTACTTTTGTGAAGAACTCAAACCAGCGCCCCTTGGGCCACAGCTTCTGAAATACCTGAGAAATGTTTCGTTTATCGGTAAGTACACAATACATTATGATTTGTAACACCAAACTCGCACACTACAACAACGATTACAGTAAAATATGAGTACCAGAAGCAATACATCTCAGAATTTGAAAGAGTTTTCAAGAAAATCTGCAATTTACGATGTCTTTTATTGAACTTTGACAAGTAGAAAATAAAACGCGACGAACGTACAACGATGTTTTAGACTCTAAGCTGCATAAATATTCGTTAAAAGCATTCTCAAGTTATCGAAAAGTGTACTCAAGATAAACAAAATGGAATAAGAGGCAGATTTACAATGGATAACTACTTACTTTTCATCTAATACCGTATTTCTGCAGCATCTTAATAACTTCAATAATGAATATTACGCTAAATGTATATATAAAAATTTTTAACCCTAATCAAACCAGCAGTGCATTCGGTATAAGTTATTCTAAGCATCCTACAAAATAATGTAAGCCAAAATTAGTCTCCCTCACTTCCTTCTATTGTGTGACCTTAATCTACCTTAATTCATAGCTCTTAAGGCTATCAGCAACAGCAATAAAATTATAAGCTTTTTGTAATTTAAACTTCACTCTAGCAAAGACGCGTATACTCAGCGATAACAAAAATGCAACACTACTGGCAGGCGTGTATAGGCAACACGTTTTCCATGCAACTTGTTCGAATAAAGCAGTCACTCACTAGTTTAAGATTATAAGCGTAATTGGGAAATTAATATTAGCTATAAGCATCCAAAAACCACCATAATTTATTCTAATAAATTAGGGAAATCCCCATGATATGATATGTATTGTCATTCTTACTGCAAAAATATATTTTACATATGGTTGGTTGCTTAGTTTTGATGGTCGAAACACACGACAGGGTTTTCTACAGCTTCTCCATTCACTTCACTAGAAATTTTCTAGAGTAGCTATAATTCCACTAGTATTTTTAAATATGTAGTATATCGCAGTGCACGAGACCTACAGGTTTACTAATTTGCCAGCAGAAAAATGTCACAAACCTCAACGAGATTCGAACCCGCCTTCGCATCAGTTTTATCTAAGATGATCAAATACCTATGTTCTAAGATACAGATTTCCTTAAAAACCAACAGATCAAAAAAGTCCAACTTGCCCTAGAGTTTTCACCTGCAAACCCCTGTCTACTAAACAACAGGAATAAGGAAAAAGCAGGTTCATTGTAACAGCACTTCTTGCTAACAGCTGCATGACAAACGTGTCCCACGAGTGCTAATATCGTCATTACATTTGTCGCTGACTGTGCAGGCTGTTTCAGGCTGTTTTCGACGGTTCTCTTAACTGTGTTCCTCCGGATATCTTCCGACCAACCTCAACGAGATTCGATCCCGCGTCCACGTCAGTTTTGTCTGAGTTGATCAAAAACCTATGTTCTAAGATACATATTTCCTTAAAAAGCAACAGATCAAAAAAGTTCAACTTGCCCTAGAGTTTTCTCCTGCAAACCCCTGACTAATAAACGACAGGGATAAGGAAAAAGCAGGTTCATTCTAACAGCACTTCTTGCTAACAACTGCATAACGAACGTGCCCCACGAGAGCTAATATCGTCATTACATTTGTCGCTGACTGTGGGTACTAAACATTTTTCAGGCTGTTTTCGACGGTTCTCTTAACTGTGTTCTTCCGGATATCTTCCGACCAACCTCAACGAGATTCGAACCCGCGTCCACGTCAGTTTTATCTGAGTTGATCAAAAACCTATGTTCTAAGATACAGATTTCCTTAAAAACCAACAGATCAAAAAAGTCCAACTTGCCCTAGAGTTTTCTCCTGCAAACCCCTGACTAATAAACGACAGGGATAAGGAAAAAGCAGGTTCATTCTAACAGCACTTCTTGCTAACAACTGCATGACAAACGTGCCCCACGAGAGCTAATATCGTCATTACATTTGTCGCTGACTGTGCGTACTAAAAATTTTTCGGGCTGTTTTCGACGGTTCTCTTAACTGTGTTCTTCCGGATATCTTCCGCTTCACACCTTTTCCATATAAACTGTTTAAAGAGTTTGATTTTAAATACGGAAAATTCAAACGATTCAACGATCATCTTAACAGTTTCAACTGATCAAAGAGGTTATATAAAATGTAAATAATAAGGAAGTAGCGTTCATGCTAGTCACTTACTTTAATTATCAATTTCCTGCTGTAAATTACAGTTAATTGAAATTTTAATAAAGCGAATACCGTGTAATGAAGAAACAACTCTAAAAAGCCTTTAGTTTTTTTTTAATGAAATGCCTGGCGTGCTATCGTTGAGGATGAAGGTAAAAATACGACGGTTTTACCCTTAATATACCATCACTTTAAAGAGGCAATTAGGCGTTAATATCTACCCCTTTAAATTCATCCCTAACAGACCTGTATGCACACCCTCACGCTTTCATTTGCTGCAGTTAAAATTAACGTAAGTAGAGTCGTTTACGTCAGCACAAATAGCGGTGCGATTATTAGATTCATATGATCTACGCAGATTTCCCTTATATTTCCGTGGCAACACAAAGCATAAAATTATGGAACAAAATATTCAAAACACACACAACGTTGTATTTAGACACGTATTTCACCAACAGCGACAAAATAACCTTAATTGTTTACTTTTTCGCTTATGCAACTTAATTAACGTTTTCACTACATCCACAGTTAAGTAGTTTCAATACTTTAAGACCACATTCCTGTTCTAGCAATAGCCTAGGTTGGTTTTAAAACATTCAGAAAACGGAATAAACGTATTGCTTCAACAACCTAATATAGTGCACGTTAAAATACTTAAAACTTACACACAGAAATCTAGTAGTTAGCTTACAGGAAGAACTGTAGTATTAATCTGCTCGTTTTAGAGAATTTACGTAAGAACTACTACATATGGAAATACATTTAAACCTCTTTTCATATAAACCAACGGCTGAAGTTTGGATGATAATGCTATAAATTATTGATTGTAGTTACTATGATATCCCTTAACCTAACCACTAACTTTAAGCTGAACCTTAACCTTAATCCTAACTATGACCCTAACCCTAACCGTAAATCTAGCCCAACGCTTAGTCTTAGCGTTCTTCTAACCCTAACCCTACCGTAAACCTTACCCTAGACCTAACTCTAGCCCTCCTCTAACCCCAACCCTAGCCTTAACCGTACCCTTAACCCTAACCCTTAAACCTAACCCTTAACCTAACCCTGAACCCTTAACCATTAACTCTATACCTTAACCATTAACGCTAGCCCTTAAAACTTTCCCTTAACACTAACGCTTAACCGTAACTCTTAATCCTAAGCCTTAACCTTAACCCTTAACCCTAACTCTTAACCCTAACCTTAACTTGAACATATTTCAAAATGGAGGCAACGCTGCGGACACTTCATATGGTATTTCATCTTATTGTGCTCTTAATGATCAAAAGTTAAAGTGAGATAAATACGAAAAAGTCATGTAGCGTTTACACATTCTTAGTTTATTATTTCCAGATATTCTTCCATGCAACTAATTTTTTTTAATAAAAAATTATTAGGGAATCTATCTGACCATTCCATAATTTTTCTTCTTCCGTTTCACCGATCACCAAACCTATTAATTAACCACTATCATTCATAGCACAACTTGGAGTGAGGCTTGTTGAAGTAGTAGTAGTAGTAGTAATAGATTTGGAGAGTGCTGAGATGCCTAGTAAATAGGCCTTTATTGGCCATTTCTACTAACCGGCAGTTTCCCCCTAATCATTGCTACTCTCATGCTCATCCTCTTTTCCACCCCCTTCACTTCCCCATACCGAACCTTCCTGACCACTTGGTGAAAACCAGGATGTACGTTTAAAAGGGGAGTTCTGTGAAGCCTTCCTACACAAAAAACTTGGTGCCTCAGTCGCATAGATGCTTTGCATTCTCCTAGAATGTAGAAAGCAGTTTCCTCATGCTAACATATCGCATCCTCCTCAACACGTAATTTATTTAGGTGTCTTCTAACTCTGCACTGCTGTCTAAGGACTCTTGTAGATAGATTTAAACTACGTCGGCTTCTTCCCAGTAGTCAAACCGACTTGGGTTTCCCCGCCTCGGCTATAAAAACTTGAGCCTGTCTTCAGCCACTGATTCTTCAGTTCCGCGTATGCTCATTCAATTAAGTATGACATGTTGCCTTGAAATCCCTAGGAAGGGTTTAGGTCCAAAGCAAGTAACCCCGGCGCCTAGTTTAGCAAATTCTACTGCCTTCTCTTTGCCGGGAACCCCGCAGTGCCGCAGTACACAAACTAGCTTTATTCATTTAAACTTACGATCCCTTCTAGGCGTTTCCACATTTCTGGACGAGAACAGACCTCGTTCTCAGGAAGCAAAGAGCTTTGAGGACTGTTTGGTTGTCAGAATAGATGTAGACCGTCCGTATCGCTTCCAGTCTGACTTGTTCCTTTTTTGCTACTAGCATCAACATCCGTCTGAAAAACCGTAGTGTGCTTTCCAAGCGCGAATTGTGCTTGTATTGCCTAGTTTTCCAAGTAAATTCCGGCTCCCGCGCAGACTCTTTACGAACTATAAGCGAACCATCTGTATAACAGATCAAGGGTGGTGTAGTAAATTTACTTCATAATATTTCCACTGTTCCTTGCTTGGGAATGCGAGAATGTATTTTCTCCTCAACCTCAATCGGTCTTCCGCTTCTATCATCCTGTAAGTAAAAAGCGAGTGTTCCTTTTCCATCATCTTAGTGATATCTGCCATTCTCTTGCTTTGCCAGCTTCCGGTGTCCCGATTTCTAAAGTGGGCCGCCATAGCTTCCTTCCTTATTCAGGTGGGAAGAGGTAGAAGCCGTAGCAGGAGGCATATTGAAAGTAAAATTGTTATACGTCTAAAAGCTAGTGCGCTTCATCCCTGCTTGATTTAATACTAAAAGTTGCGCTACGTCAACCAATTTTTCTTACATACTTGTATGAAACAGCAATTACGTAATTGTTACAATGTTGGTGTAGAAGCCGTTTAATTCATCCGCAACATCTCGTGAACTACATATAATAGTGATAGAATATACCGAAAAGGCCTGATAAGTAAACAATTCAATATGAATATTGTGTATTACAAGATATAATTTAAAAACATTATATCAAGCTTAAATAATGAGTAGTAGGGTAGTGAAAGGGAAATCTTAACTCAACATTGGTTACACAGCCTAGTCTCCCCTCTCCAATATAAGAAACAACGTAAAAGTACACTTTATATTACTATCTTATGTGTTTCACAAGGTGGTATATGTGAAATGTGGATCGTCTTCCAATATGTGAAATACATAATTGGTTTGAATACTGTATTGATTAAATAGAAATAGAAGTAGAAGTAAATAGAAGTCGAGACTGTCTCAATCCTGCTAGTGCCTTTTATGAGCTTCTCGAAGTAAGACTTCATTTGACCCTTCTAAATGTAGTATGCAGTACCACATGTAGGTTGAGACTATACCAGAAGGCGTTCTGCTTCTCTCTTTGCCAGTCAGTCTGCCTTTTCATTGCTTCCTAAGACCAGATGTACTGGTACCCATTCTATTGCGGGTACCCAGTTCACTCAGGGCTACTAAGCAATTATTTACTAATTTTGAGTTTACTTCTTCTGTTAACTGTGTTGTTAATACTGCCTGACTGTTTCTTCTGATGAGGATCCAACCTATTTCTATAGTTACGGCAGCTACAACTGGCTGGAAAATAGTGGTATGTCTGCCAAAGTTTACACTGATTTTATTCGCTGTGCTTATCTTCACCAAAAGCAACTGTTCCAGTTTTATTCCTATTTTTGACTCGTCTGTATACCAGACTCTTCTCTATAATTTACACTGTAGCAGTTAACAAAGACCATACGTTTATCAAGTCATGGTCTACTCCAAACGGTTAAATTTTTAAACCCCCGTTACTGATGGAGAACTATCTGGTAAGTTGAGCAGTTCTGTTCTGCTATGTACCTTCCTTTTTTCCAAAACTGTAGCAGCATTACTCTTTTTAATAGAACACACTGTACATCTCTAATAGTAGTCTTATAATTCTAAACAATAGAAGTTATTAAGACGCATACAATCTGAGATAATCGAAAAATTGATTAATCCATGCCCAAAATTTCATAGTACTACAATATTAGATTCAATTTGATTGATTTTCCTAGAGTCTATATCAGTTTTTGTAAATACTTGATAAAGTAAGCGTTTAAAATACGATCATTTCCTTCGCTTGGTTTCACCATTGCAATATAATACTGAAAAAATATTATTCATAAAATTTTGTAAAATAGTCGCTTAACTTTTGTTGCAAGAAAGTTATGTTTGGCCTGCGATCATTAACTACATTTATGTATGTTACATACATATACACAAAAAACACTTTAAAGAAATGTAAAAAGCAAATAGTCCATTTTAATAATTTAATAAAATAAACATTTTTTAAAACTGTCTTATAATATTAAATAATTTGTAATCCCTCTTATTCCAACACTTTTAAGTATATCTGAACGTCTCCGGACATCAACAAAACAACTTCCACTACTGGAAAGGCTAACAAAATAATTGTGCGTGAACATGCAGTAACGTCGTTGTTATAAATGACAGTAGGCTGTGGCAAATACATTACACCTTCGTTGAGTGTGTTAAGGGAACAGAACGTTAACAAACTCGTGTTAAAAATATGTTATCTGCGAATAAAATTTAAATACTTCGTTACAGAAATCAGGATGCTGAGCACTAGACAATATTTATTTACAAATTCCAATATGAGAAGCAACCGAAAACAATTTTTCTACATGGAAATGTAAACGTTCTGTCGAAGACTTTATTTATAGTATGTTTTCTGTTTCTGCATTTTCCCTTCCCCTTGTTAAATACTATAATGCCTTAAAATTCTATCCCTGCTCATTACGTTAATTTTTGCAGTGCCACCTACTATGCTCTTGAACCAGAAAAGTAAGTAAAACTTTTCGTACTTTAGCAACGAAAAATACCAAAGAGGGGGTTGAAGGGTTGCATCCTATCATAACTAACTAAAATATTATACTCACAAGATTGCATTTTTTATAAATTTACCACATAACTAAAGGTATCCAAAAAATAACTAAAAGTTAACCTCTCAAAAATACAAGGCCACCATTAGTCAACCAAAAGCTAACCTGTAGGTTAACTATGTCACAAATTAGTTAACTATAGGGCAACCTTAAGGCATCCTCAAGGTCGCTAAAAGGTTAACCATAGAAGACTTCCAAAAGTTAACCTTGAAAGTCACCTTCTGGTTAAGCGTTGAAAATGTCCAAAAGATAACCTTGAAAGTCAGCTTCTGGTTAACCAGTTATCTTTGGAAGACATCTTTCGGGCACCTGCTCAACACACAGAGGAGTTAACCTTCAAAGTCATCTTTTGGGCGTCTCTACAATATACCCAAAAGTAATGCTCTGTTGTTAGTCGTTATAATATCCCAAAAAGGTTATCTTTGAAGGATAACCATATTGACAGGAAATAAATGAACTGAAGAACATAATTAAATTTCCTTGATTAGATACAAATTTGGTAAAACAAAATGACCTAAAGAAAGCTTTAAACGACCCTCTGAACTTTCTGACAGATATTTAATAATTGGACTTGTTTTATACAGTTTTAGGAAAATGTGTAACTTGAATTAAATTGTAATACAATGAGGTAAATCAGTTTATCAAGAAACATTCCATGACTGTTAAGTGTAAAATACATAAATTACATCAAATATAAAGAGGGATACGGGACATTCGATGTAAATGTAACTGAACCTATGGAAGAATTCATATTAATAAAAGTATAACATATCAATTGGATATTCTGTTTATATTAAATCCCTATAAGTTGAACATTTGATGGACACCGATACAGCCTAAACCAATAATAACGGTGTTTCACCAGCATAGAACAGGCTCTTCTAGTTGCATTTCCAACGTTGTTACTACCAACCAATAAGAGCTTAACCTAAAAATTAAAACTAGCAATTCTTGTCACATTAAAATATTCAATTAAATTTAATGGTATAGAAGAAACACTTACCTTAATAGTTATTGGGAAAGGATGCACGCACTAAACTTGGGGGTATTGCCCATGCTTTGCAAATGCTAATGGCTTAAGAAAAAATCGCGGGAGATACAGCGCATGTCTTATGCCGTCCAATTGTCCACCCCTTAATAGTTTACGTTATGGACCGTTTCATGTTCATGTTGTAATATTTCTTGTAATTTTATTTATAAATTAACTAAATTATCACTTATCGGGATATTAAATTTTGTTGTTAATCCCACAGAAGTAAATAACCGTTATGGAATTGCTAATCCCTTATTATACTTATCCTCTTCATAATGCTTAAAGTAAGTTCGGTTCTACTCGAAGGACAGACAACGTAAGTACCTATGACTAATCTATAAGGATTCTAGAAGATTCTTGTATATTTCCAATTTTCTTTTGGGGATGTGGATTTATTTGAACAAATGCCACAAGAATTTATCGGTCACCTTTTACTTAAGAAAAGATTGTCTGAATAGTTTGCATTATAATAGCTAAAGAGGTTGTATTTTTACTAGCACAATAGCGTGGAATGTATCGGCGAGGATTGTCCACAAGTTAACCAAGAAAAAGGACAAAAGAATAGCAAAAATTATCTGAGAAGTTAGGCGGTAGCTAAAATAAGCGTAAACACATAATATAATTTATTGTATTATGGGTTCCCGAAGAACATTTATGTCTTTGTTACTATTTCGTTATTTATTTCTGTAAGTAAGTAATTCAAAGGATAATATTATTACATTTAAATTCAAGTTGTAAATAATATTCTTACCAATTACAGGGCAATATGATATACGCCAGTAGCTAAAACGACGAGAATTTTTAAATCCAATTGCTATATAGTTATTCACAACAGTATGTGCAACTATTGTCAACTTACTATGATTATCTTTTTGTAGGGATTTGCAGTTACCTTTTTGTTAACTTTTAAAACCTGTTATAGAGCATGTAACCGAAAACTTAAAAGATATGCAGCTATAATGTGTACTTGGAAGTTAGTCAAAAGTCAACCTCTTTGGTTGCGATAAAGTTAACTATTTCGAATAACTATTTCTCAACTTTAAGTTGAACGTAACGAATACTGTAGCTTTGGTAACCACTACGAATGCACAAAGGATGCCTTAAAGTTACCCCAGGTATGTCATCTTCCAAGGTTAAGAAATGATCACGTTGTGGACAGTTAAGGTTAACTTTGGTTATGTGGGATCTAACACTTGAAATTATATTATAAAATACCAATTTCTTTGTAATTCTACCGATAACTGTTCTTCAGAACCATTAACTGAAAGCGAAACACATTTCATAATAACTTTAATCTCTTTTTAGTGACATTGGCCCTCTTTGGTTTACAAAATTCGTAAAATAATAATTAAAACATATATGAATTCAGTATGTATACAACCTAAACTAGAAGAATTATGTCGGACAAACAAATTGTCATAGACTATGAAAGAAAATTAGGAAGAAATAAAAGCTTGTAATTGAGCATTATCGAATTCTATCAATAATGTATCCCGCCACACGTTGTATAAATCTGTCTGACACCAAATCACAGTAAAACTTTCTGTCTACAACTTAGTCACAACTGATAAACAAGACGTTTAACACAGATTCACACCAAAACTCTTTAAACTAACTTTGAAAAGAAGTTGTTGTCTTTACCAAACACGAGATCAACAAAATCAACTTTTCAAATCTTAATGTACTTCCCACAGTTCTCGTAAGAACAAAAGTTAAATAGAAATACAAACGTCAAGATGCGGTTTCCTTGCGATGGCAGACAAATTAGTTGACTTGATAAAAGAGAATTTATATATTCAAGCTCGAGCAACTCATCTTTATTACACGTAGAAAACGATAAGTAAACTTTACGTAGGAGTTTAATGAAAAATTAGTGCTACAATAAATTTCCCAGCAAAACATTCCTACAAAAATTATTCGTGACAATTTTGGGGCACAATTTATTACCTTAATACAACAGAACATATGCTATTATCGTATCACCTTCAATTTCCAATATTGTAACTGCATCTGTACTGCTCGTTTCGATAGCCAAACTTTATGATTCATAAACAGAAATAAAAGGCTCATAAATTCCGCTTAGTTCGTATTTTATTTTAAAGGGAAACGTTTTCAGGATAAGAATGTTCAGATTTGCTATTTTATAGCCCACAACACGAGAAATTATTTACTAACTGGATACTACAGTCTCAGTTCGAATCCATTTCTGATATTGCAACTTGATTTGTTTATTGGGCAACGTCAGCTTACAGAAAATATGCGAATAACAGAAAATTTCAACCATTTAAAATATATATACAAAAACGTTAAAATCAATATCAGTAACTAGTACAGGAACATCATACAAATTTTAGGTAAATCTTGGTTGAGGAGAACAAAACGTGTATTTTGTCTTAAGTCACACAGTTTATAATAATTAATACAATAATTTAATATTTAGTTTAAAATATGTAATTTTAATTAGTTGACAAGCCTGGACGCATTCTTTACAAGTCAATACGAAATGTGTGAATGTTTTTCTATCGCTTAATTCAAGTTTTTATTTCATACCTACAAAAATAACAACAGGCAATCAACAATGACGGAATACATTAATCAATAAGGCTCGGATTTTATGCAAAATGCATATCCCTTAATAGTGATATGCCATCAAAATGCTTTTTGTTCTGCGCGAGTTACATTAATTAAAGTTGATTGGCGCTCATTATAAAATGCATATTTTGCATTTTTTTGGAATTTTCTACATATTTTTAAGAATTCTGCATATTTCAGCATTTTTAATCAAATTATTATGCAATTTTGCATAATTTATCACTCAGAAACACAGCAGTAAAAAATATTTAACTAAAATCGAATTCTAAAATATTTAAAAACCAGTATTAGGGTAGGACGGCATTTATAGGTGCTTAGCCCCTAGTAAGGCTTACGCCGGATATTTCAAACTTTCTGAGAAATGATATGCACAACGAACCGGCTTGTGAGCAAAATGCCCCTATTACGTCAATGGATGTAGAAAGAAGCTTTTCTACATATAAACATATTCTTTCCGACCGAAGGCAGTCTTTTAAAGTAGAAAATATTGAAAAACACATTATAATAATGTATCTCAAACAATATAAAAGCTCTGCCACTGCAAATCATTCAGTAACTTATTTTTTTAATGTATATTCTTAATAATATATTATTAATGAATTTAAATAAATGCTTTTTTATATTATTTGCCGAACAAAGCTTTTTTTTTAAATATTTATAATATAATATAATAATTCGAGTAATTTCATAATAATACTTTATTATGTATTATGTACCTTTTGGCATATCTTTTTGTTTGCGATATGATAAGATAATGCAATAATAAACATAAATATTACTTAATTTTCTTGTTATGTAAAAATGGGAAGCATATGATGCATATATTCGTACATATTTAACCAATTAGAGGCGCATATTGTGTTAATTTTAATGCATATATATATGCGCATATTTTGATCATTTGGAGTGCATATAAATCCGAGCTTTATTAATCAAACACATATTTCGCATGTTATACGGTTTTCTCCACAATGAAAGTATATTTTTAGAAGAAAGAATGTTCATAAACGTTTGCAGAGATTGGCAGAAATTGTCTGTTAACTTGTTTCGAAACTGCATTTAAGGTTATGTTTTACAATGTTTGCTCCCTGGTATGGGAAGCTTATTATAATGTAAACAGAACAGTATGGTACGTTTAATGTACATTATTTTAAATCTATCTAAATGCAGTTCTAAACATAATTCTTATTTAGATTGACTGTTGTTAATTTTATATACAAAGCAACAACTCCAATTTAGTGATAGCAAGATCTTCCTAAGGCAGGCTGTGCAGCTTTATTGACTACACGTCTTAAAATATTTTGTATTGTAGTATAAAAATAGCTACTCAACTGTACTTTGATCACTATTAAATAACTCTCTCGGTGGATATAAACTGTATAGATAAAGTAAAGACGCACGATTTGTTTTCCACAATCAACTTTATCATACCGTATTTAATGTGGAAGTAAACACATTAAAGCGATTATTTAGAATTTCAAAAATGGGAAAATCGTAAGTTATTCTCTTGTGAAAAAATCATATACAGAGTGATAAAAAAACATTTAATCGCTGTTTCCTTCGTAGCAAAACTCATATGTCTCTGATTAGAAAAATGGAAAGTGCACTATCATAGAAATAGTTCGTCCGTGATGAACTAATCAAAGACACCCAGTTTTTATTCTATAGGGTACAACGATTTAGCTTGTATTTGGTCGCTCTTTATATTGCTTGTAGAAATCTGGTGCTTTCCTATGACTATTTGTAATTTTATTGCTCCTAAGAAGATTATTGTACATACACTGCGTTTGCTTTATATTTGTTGTAACAAAACATAATATTATGATTTCAATATACAATAATCATATTATACCTATTGACAAAAATATAATTGAAGGTATTTAAGCATATACTGTATCAATAAAGCAATTTACAACATCGAACTTTAATTATACACATACCTAATCACCCAAAATTAATATTTCCATGCCAAAAATCTTTATTAACATGACAAAGTGTAAATCATTTAATAGATTTTCTCTGGCAAGCTATACCTGCACAATCAACAGTAAATATAAATTCAAAGTGATTGATACAAATATTACCTAACCTAACCTAACCCTAACCCAACCCTCCTTTTTTTATCTGCGAAGAGGAGAAAGTTTCAGAAGACTGCCTCCTTGGTCAGGTTCCTACCGACTGAAACTTCTACTCTCTCCGTCAGATGTTCCGGGACTACTTTTGTTTTATTTCAGTGCAAGTTGATCTTTGCTAGTTCTTCACCGTAGTCGCTTTCTAGTTACCGATCTTCTTCCTCCCCAGCGCGGCACTCTTCCTCCTCCTCTTAATTTATGATATGGGTGGTTTTCTTCTGCACCAGTTGTCATGATTCTGGTCATTATAATATGTATTAAATCCGCTGTAATGTCTCTTCCCATTTTGTCAGAGACAGCCGCCCTTTCGGTGTGTAATCTTACCCATTCGAACATATTTTATTGCGGTACGGGTAGTTTAGGCTTAACCTAACCGAACCCTACTCCACTTAATCTCACGTAACCTAACCTAGCAACCTACTGGGAAACTTGTCAGTTTTTACTTTTTATTCTGCCTACACATTCGCGTGACTGCATTGCAGCAACCTCTGCAGAGTGTCTTGCACAAGCTTACTAACCAACCTTCCGCTGTAAACTGGCTGTACCTTCTGCCTAGCATGGCTACATACTGACAACGAGTTTTTGCCCAGTAAGTTGCTTGTAGATCGATTGCAGAAATACTTCGGAATTACTTCTTGGCATCTGTGGTGTGGTAGGAGCTCAATACTGGCTAGCAGTTCGTAGGCCAGATGTCTGAGGTAAACTGTTCCTAGATGAACTACTTGAACCGCAAAACTCCCCTTGCAATGCACGTCGGCAACTAGGATCCAACGATTGCAGAAGTATATCGGTCTGATCAGGACAATAACCTTTAAATCCACTATAACCTCTTCTAGAAATAACACAATTTGCATCTGCAACACCATTTTTTAAACTTCTGGGAACAAAAATGTGCCTTTCCAGTGGATGGGTAGACCAGTGTGACCAAATTTGCTCTAAAAATTCGCAACAACTTCTTCTAATATCTTTATTCTTTGAAGTAAGACAAATCGACGAAGACTTTGTGTGTGCTTAAGAATAAATCTAACGATGATGTGCCCAGCAGTTGCAACTACTTTTGCCGAATTTTGAATGAGATATCAATAGGCGTATTCAATAGGCATTTTAAACAGTAGTCAAATTTACTGAACAACGTTTGTGCCATGTCAGCAATCGTGATGTAGGTTCCCTTACAACTTGATATCTTAAATATTTGATAGATACTTGGCGAGGTAATTCTAACTGTCTCAGTTGGATATAAAATTCTTCAAAATTTGTTCCCCCGACTACTATTAATGACCTTAGCATATGGTATTTTATTCCAGTCTTTATTAGGATCACCAATTATTTATTGCGTTGCTTTTATCTGTTCACCAAGTTCCCTTAGAGATACATTTGTACAGTGAGTACATCTTCAAATACCCGAATGAGGGTTTCTTCATCCACTGCCCCAGATGCGTCACCAGCTTTTCGAACAGATCCATATCCGCTTACAGAAGCAAAATTTGTTCTACTTGCTACAGAAGATAATTTTGTGGGCACACAGACTGTGCTCTTACTTTGCACCACTGACTAGAAAAAACATATCGTCTCACTATATTGAGAGAGCCTATAAAATGTAAACTAGTTATCAATAATAAAATACAACTACCTGGGGGCAAAAATATCTAGCTATACGAATCTGTACCAAGAAGTGTGCCGCAATTTCTGAAGCCGTGAGAGATATAATACGGGACACCAAAAATATGAATGTGTGTACCAAACGTGCGACCAATAATGTCGTACGCCACAGAAACTATAGCTGATAGGAGAAAAACAAATAATCTGTTGCGGACCAATGATGATGATGAAACACTTTGAGCACTTTCTAGCAGGAACAACGAGGCAGGACAGAATAAGAAACGACGTCGTGTCGTGAGGAAAACATTGTCAACTGAACACCCAAAGAAGACAAATATGGAACGATCACGTGCAGCTAATGGGACACAACAAACTAGCAAAAATCGTAAACAATTCAAATCCACAAAGAACCAGACGACAAGTAGACTGCCAAAAAGATGATGAGACTGTTGGACCTCAACTTCTCAAAAATGATTAAGCCGGTAAACAGGTATAGACCTACTGTACGAAAAAGAAGAACACTCAATTATTGAATAAAAGTGGCTATTTATTCTTTATTGTTTTCCACTTCTTACTGTTTACTATAGCGTGGTTGTACTAAAAAATACTAATATAATTAATATTAGTAAAACTAGTAATCACTACAGTAAGAGATCAACTTGACATATAGATATGAAAACTGGAAAATTATAATTCTGAAATCACTTCGCATATTTTAGATGCGAATGCAGTTTTAAATAAATTTTCAGCCATCTACATCCACGCGACTTTTTAAATGACCCCATAAAAAAGTCCAAAGAGGACCAATCAGTAGAGAGAGCACACCAGTCCGCGGTTCTTCTTCTCCTCATCCATCCATCCATCGAGGAAGATTGTCGTCTAGATTAAATTACGTACTGCAAGTTTATAGTGGGCAGGCATACCATCCTACTGAAACCAGATGTTTTCGTTAACTGTATTTGGGTTACAGGGTTCGGAAAAAGTTGGAGCAGTCGAAGATACTTCGTTCTCTTCGATGAAACAAAGTCCAACAATATTGAGAGCAAGGACACCTGCCCATACGTTCATTTTCTGAAGTCGCTTGGTATTAACTTTTTCCTTCCAATGTGGGTTGGTCCGGTATCTGCAATTGTCTGTTGACAAAGTCATGCAAATGAGAAGTAGCTTCATCCGAAATATAATTGAGTTGACAAAACTGTCATTTCCCGAAATGACCGTGATACCCTTCCAAAACTGAATCATTCTGTCGAAATCGTCTTTCTGCACTAAATGTACTTTATATGGGTGAAACTGGGTTCCGTCTAATATCTTTGGAACAGAATGTCTACTTTTAACGTGCTTTGAGGGAAGTTGTTTTAGGTTTGTCAACCACATCTAGAGAATTATCTGCACTTGTGGTAGATGTTAATCTACCGGGTATAGGACAATCTTCTACACTACAGTTGCAATAAATCTTTCTAATGACTGACTTCCTGTTGATACACTAACCGCATTCCGATCTGGACGTACGGTATTAAATAATTGACTTCTTCATGTGTTCACCATATATAATCATCATAAGAATTTCTATCCGTTTCGGTCAAACGATCCATATTTCTGGAAATCAAAGTTTATTTGTCACTTCATAACAATTATAAGAAACCTATCTTTTCTTGTCACCTACTATCCCCCATCTTCTATTGTTTATTCCTGACGTTCTGTCAATGCTATGGTTCCTAGATTTAAAATACAATAAATTAACCAACTTAACATACGGAAAGCTTTTCCTAGATTTTCTGTATTTTCTAATGTAACCCATACATGTTTAAGATGGTGAGAAAGAGAACAAATAAGAGTCCTAATGATGTATCACATAGCCCATTTAAAACGCTTAGGATGTTAATAGGCATTGCATTTCTTGCTCTGCTTTTATGGAAATTAAAGGGGTTTTCATCTAGATTTTATCATTTCTCATAGCTCCCGTCAAATTCTTTCTAATCTATATCTCAAACCCTTTTAACAAAAAGGCTTTGGTTCCATCTTTAGGAGCGATCCGATATAATAATTATTATAAAAGAAACCTCTTCCACTAAGTAATCCTGTTCTCTGTTCTGCTATAATTGGACCCACCTAACACTGCCTTAACCTACTACGTCTTAGTGAATGCCATCTCTAAATAACCATCACAATACCCTTACCCTTTACACAGTAAAAACAGCAATAAATGCTTGCTTAGCTGCCTTTTCATAAATATTACAATATCTTAAACTTATTTGGAGGGTAAATTTTGTCATTCTATTAACGAGATAATTTGTTGTTTTGCGAATAGGGAATTTATTTAGGAACATCATTTTTATTACTACGAATTTTACTTTTACCGCTATATTTAAAATCATAGGATCGATTATATATTCTAAAACATACCTTTTAAACCGGAAGGATGTCATTGATATTCTAACAATGTGCTGATAGTCAATATTACAAATTACTTTCGCCTTAGACCATGTCGTCATTTGGGTAATATACCCAGCATTATCAGGTAAGAACCGACCTGTCTGCCTTTACAAACATTGGCTCTAGAAGTTTGAGCAATATTTGTTCGTAGGCCCAACCAAGATCAAATCCTTGTCCGCCCCAAGGTTTGAATAATATAAGCACACGGCCCTGTTTAGGCAGGTAGGGCCTATGAACAAATATTGTTCAAACTTCTAGAGCAACTGCTTGTAAAGGCAAACAAGCTACAGGTCGGTCCTTACCTGATAATGCTGGGTGCAGTTCCCAAATGACGACGCGGTCTAATCCGAAAGTAAATTGTAATATTGACAGTTCGAGAAACCGCGAAAGCCTCAAAGAATATAAATGTGCTGATATCTTTCACAAATATTTTATCGAATTATGGCTGGTAATTCATGATTTAATTTTCGTCATTTTCAAGTTTTTGTTTTGAAAATAATGTAGGGTTATTTGTCGATTTGATTGGCTTAGACATCTCCCTTAAAGTATTCTTGTGCACATCATTCTCAATGTAGATTTCCAATTTATACCTAATACAGTATTGATATCTCACTACAAACAGAAAATATCTAATATTTTTATTGTTACTATCGATTTTTCTAATAATCAGAAAATGGTAAACGACCGTATTGCTAACGTAGATGCACATTCTCCACCGCTCCCGTTGCGTACAGATTAATCTTATTTCCTGAAAGGTAAATGTTTGTGAAACTGCCTATTTTCGAGCTTGGTTATACAGATTTATCTTAATGAAAAACGAAAATGATGTACTTTGATATTTTAAAAATATATAAAGTATAAATTGAGCGGCCTATTTTGTTTGGAAAGAATAAGATGGTTATAAAATCCGTTTAAATTTAGAACAATATCAGTTACAGTGCACAGAACACTTACGGGTCATTTATAAAATTGCACCTGCATACTTTTATATTTCAACTGTAACATTTTTAAACAAGAAATCGAAAGTTTTTTCTCGCAATTAAACTTATTTGTTCAAGTTGTAATGCAATCATCGCTGCAGGGTATAACTGACAAAGTTAATGTGTACGAGGAAGTTCAGAACTATTTACTCTTTACATTTGATCTCGACGAATATTTAAAAAGGCTTGACACCTTGTTGGCATGGATTGAGTCAAATGATCAAACATTTCTTGTGGAATCATATCCCATTCCTTTCTTAGAGCCACTTGAAGTTCTGAAATTGTACATGGTGGCATATTTCCTGCAGCAACACGTCTTCCGAATGCATCTCATGCATGATCGATCAGCGGAAATTGTTGTCCAGTCCATTCTATTGATTCCCATTTTGTCCATAATGTTTGCTCCATGTGGACGAGCATTGTCATTCATAAACATGTATTGTTCTCCTACTGCTGTTGCGTAGGGAAAAACAATGGATCGCAGAATCTTATCCAGATACTCTTGGGCAGTAATATAGCCATTCTGAAGGTCCATATCACCTCCAGTAGGGCGAGTGCGGGACAGTTAAACCACTTCTCGTCTAAATTTCTTTTCAGTTTCTCGTCACTACAAAACCGACGTCTTAAAAGGTATTATAAACGTAAAGGTATTCCAATATCGATAGCGACCTATATTGTTGGAATTATTTTTATATACACATGGTGAACCCTTAATTTAAGAAGTCGGCATTTGGGTCATGTCTCCCCAACCAACGAAAGAGTTGAACCGGCGTCTGGGTGACATGACCATACTAAATTCTGTAAGTAAGTACATTAAAGGTACACTAAGGAAATTAATATAATTTTATATTCAAAGATTATATTATATATTATTACACATTGTACAAAGAACAACAGAACTTAAACCCGAAGGTACATACTATTAGCTGATTGCAAGAATACCAGAAGCTTCTTAAAAAGTAATTTTCTTTTATTGGGGCAGTTGAAGGTCATCTTGTCCTTTTTAGTTAGCCCAACGCAGGTTTCGTGGAAATATGTTTTGCACTTAACACATAGTCTCATGTCTAGCACATCACCAGTGTTACAAATGAAACAAGATCAACTTTGATCAGATGTTTGCTCTTCATTCAACGGACTATCAGAGTCATCAAAAATATGATCTGATTCTATATAAGACTCGCTTGCACTCGACTGAAGAATTTTTCTTTTGTAGCTTTTCTTCATCGTAGCTTTCTCTTTAGATTTATTCACAACGTTATTGTCTTTGGTGTTTCTCTATTTTTCCCCTTATTCTGCTTTTTCGGCATACTCTCTTTACTGAGATCTTTTTAGGTGTTGGAATATCATAATCGTTTTACGTTTTTCAGGAGTTTGGGTCAAAGTTTTTGTTTCCCTGGCTTGTGGCCCTTAATAGGTTTCCTAGATCCGACCTTTGGATATGACTTAATCATTTCGGGTGGGACTACTTTTAACCCTGGTGCATTTGATGAAGATGCAGATGGCACAAGAATTTGAATAAGTAAATGTTTCTTCTTCCACGTCAGCAATAGCTTATTCGTCACCGTGAGGTACTGGTCGATTTGTTACTTCAGAGGTTATATTTTTGAAACCGCTAATTATATTCGATTGAGTGAATGTTTCGGGCAAAGCACCTTACAAATTCAGGGATATTGTAACTTGTTACCGTTTTTCCTGGATTGGAAATCGTCCAATTTGACAAGATGTGTGTGTATTTCGTTTTGAAAGATGAATAGACTGTTGTTTCTTAGGGCCCCATTTTGTTACTGCAGTATGGTGGCAGCGTTAGAAGACTAACGCTATGCGTTCTCGCATAATCAATGACATCTATAGCCACGTGACTTTCGTGATTCTCCATTATCGTGCAATTGCGGTTTTCTACTAGTGTGTACAAAGTGTTTAAAATATTTTAGAAATCTGGTTGTAGTCATTCATCCAGATGGATATGAATCACCATCTGATCCTTCTGGACCATTAGAAATAAATGCTTCATTGTATTTTACTCTCGGGAATATAAAGAATGGCGTAAAGGCGTTTCCGATGGCGTTTATTGTTATTGTGCCTCTTTCCGCGGAAGACATTTGACCAACTTGATCATCTTCTTTACTAGTCATTACTTTCGGGCATTTTTGTACTGTAGTACAGTCTGTTTCGTCACAGTTATATATGTATGGAGACTCAAACTCAAGTTTTTTTGTCATTTTTTTCCTATTGTTGAAAAAGTCAACAACATTGTTTCTGTTAAAGCTTATGGCTCGATAAACTTGTCGCTTTCGGGGTCCTTAAGCTTATTTCACGATTTCTTAGGAAAAATCCGCGAAGCCAGTTACTTCCAGCTGAATCGTTTTTAACCAATTTTCAGGTATATCTTTTTCATTTGCTTTGGCGAAGTCGCATGCAAAGGTTAATGACGCCTTTCGCAGTAATCCACAATTGCTTTTGCTACTTAGTTATCAAAAAGTTGACAGCTAGGGTAAATATTTGAGTGGTTTCATATTGACTGGCTATATATTTGCCAGCTTTCCACTATCGTTAAGGTATCATCGTAGGGTAGATCTATTAATATTGTATTTAATTGCAATCTTTCTCATAGATGCACTCTCTCTTTACAGCCTTCTCTTCTTTTGTATTTGAACGGCATTATTTCTATATAAACAAAACCAAAACTACAGTGTTGCCACGTTAGTACACACACACATCTACAAAATTGCTATCTTCAGGGACACTTGAACCATGGAGCAATTGTCCCCACAACGTAGGGTTCAAGTCTCTCGCCCTACAAAACTATCACTAACTACTTTTTAGCTTCACAAATTGTAAAGACAACAAAAACTCACAATCACCAGCAATAACCAAGCTAAATATTAAACATAAATAGCATTATTTACCTCGTTTCCGCTCGGATTAGTGTTTAAATCAACAAAAACTGAATATGTTTACATTTATGCTTATCCCTACAAAAACAAAACCTATCGGTCAAATGTCATTCATCTAGTAAACACAACCGCAGCCCTATTCGTATATGTTGGTGGCTCTTCTTCTTCTTCGGTTAGCTTCACAACCCTTGGTGGTTTAAGTCTTACATATGGGCACGTGTCCCGCGTTCCCCCTACTTATCCCGACCTATACCAGCACACGGCCTCCTTCATATTATGCCCATTTGCAGAGAAATTGTGGATTGTTGCGTGTTCCGGGTTGATCCCAAATTAAAACACGCCTATTATCTGGTTGCAAAGTAAATTTTGACTTGTCACTATACAACACTGGTCTGCAATCGTTATGGTCCCAATTCCTGTTCTCCTCTGCTTTCCATGTGTGTACAGTGGAATACAAAGAAATGGTCTTTGAGCGTATATGCCACCAGTATGCAGACGATTTCTTGTTGTTGGTGTTTATAGCAACCTTCCAGTAGAAAGAGCAAATTCAAAGCTGGATTGCATAACAGTTCAATTTCTACGTGCAAGTTGCCAGATGTAACTGTTGTCTCTTGATGTTGTTAATGACTTTGTTCGGTACTTCGCCTAACATTTCCAGTTTCCAAAAACCGACTACAAAGTCGAAAAATTTGGCTCACCCCAAACACTTGAGCAACAGCTTGCAGTTTTCGTTCGTCTCTCAATTGACCTACGGTCCTCCAAACTTCTCATTCAGACAGATCATGACGCTGTTCCGTTCTTAATTGCAATTAAAATTAAAATAATCACTAGTAACCAAGAAAGTGAAAATATAAAATGAGACCAAGGGCGTGTTGAGGCGCGCTTTACTACCCTCCAACGATAATCACACTTCAAAACTTGCATGAACAACTAAAAACGCAGCAAAGCTATCTGTTTCTTGTTTCAAAATGTTTAAATGGAAATATAATTTGTTTTATTTAGTGTTTTTTATTATTAATGTGTTAAACATCCGTTAATTATTAGAAGAAGTATGTAACAGCCCCAACCTATATTGCTTTAGTAGTACCTTAATTTTCTGTATTTGAAAATTTCTATATGTATGAAATGTATGTCATCGTGATTTTATCCAAGATAGTCGTTTTAACCTGATAGAAAATATATCCGACCAAATTTAAACTACATTCGTTTGGAATGAACCGGATTGACATAGTTGAATGTTCGTTTACTGAAAAGCAAGTTCAAAAACAGACGTAAGCTTTAGATACCAAATGGAAAAGCATCGGGATTTGCAGTTGTGTTTTTCCTGCACTGAATAGATCCTTTAAGATTACATTACCTTCCCTTTGAAATTTACTTTTACACTTCTTGATGCCCTGCGTTTTGGAAATACAAATTACAATAAAAATATATTTGCTCTTAACCTTAATGCCCTGCAATTGTAGAGTAACTAAACGGATTCCTATTGTAACGACCTTAATAGTTTTTAGATTATCATAAACTCACTCAGCATCTAAATTTATACGCCACGAACTTTTTCAAACAAAGTTTATAGTTTTGGTTTTTCCTATAAAACGTGGAGGTTATACAACAGAGTAAATACCTGTAGCATGAAAGCAATTGAATTTTATTTTTATAGGCCGCCAGGGCACCGAGGTACGATTCAACGCTGATGGAGACGCCTTCGGCAGCTACAACATCTATCAGTATCAACGACACCCGGAAGGAAAATACGACTATAACCAAATTGGTGCCTGGAAGGAAACGTAAGACGAAATACATCTCTAACAAAACCGTTTATTTTTCTTTGATATACGGCTCTGATTTTTCCTTTACGCTGGTGCGCAAAATGCCCAGAATTTATAATGAAACGTGATATTTAATCAGCTATTTGTCTTGCACTAAAGTGAAGGAACTCGTAAAGGCATTTTCACCTCGCTGAATATATTAACAGTTTAAAACCTACCCCTCTTAAATTTTCTCGCTGATAAGGCGCACGGATATTATTATCATTAGCTCATCACCTTCAAACGCTCTGTGAGGTTAAAAGATTTTCATACTTTCTTATGTATTAAAATTCTATAAAACTCTAACAAAAAAGTGGTACTTAATGAACTACTATAGTAGTTTTCTATTGTCGCCATAAGTACATAATGAACATCCTAATATATGTATACTTAATTTTGTGATATTTGTCGACTTATTACAAATTACAATCCCTTAAAAATATAATGCACACAACCCCAATGTCACAATTTACCTAAGCTTCATAAAATCAGAACAAGGCCTGCAATCAATTTATTTTGTAGTATACTACACGCATTGCCTTTTATATTAGCTTCAATCGGGGTTGCATCGTTCCGGTAGGCCACCCGGATGGACCTCGATGAGGCAGTGCGAACAAATGCTCTCAGTCGAGGTCACAGTGAAATGCGGCTCAATCAGCCGCATGGTCGAACCCCGGCTGAGACGACGAGCGTATTCCACTTAGTTAAGTTTAGGGTGCATTATATAAATGGCTAGTATGTAAGGGGCGCCCGCACCCCCTAAAGTAATGCGGAAGCGGTTCCGGCAAAACTCTATCTAGTTGTACTATCGATTTATCACATCTCACAACATTATCAATCCAACTAGTTACTGTAAAATTATTTTTATAAGTACTTACAGCATAGTCAACAATATATTTTTAGTTCGAAGACAACAAACAACAATAACGAAAGCTACTTAATGGACTTTCAAATGCTAAAATACTATATACAGTGTTCTATTTCAAAGCTTAAGCAATAACGTTGTTCAAACCGTGGCTTTCCATTATTGTTTAGCTAATTAAAAATCTTTGTGATTATTACTAACAATTTTAACATTATTTCCACCTAAAATAATTGTTCTCCAAATTTATTTACAATTCTGTAGTTAACGTTATTCACGACATATGTAGATAATATCGCAAAGATATTAAATATCTTTGTATATCTTTCAATTTATCTCAAATATTTTAAATTTTAAAATATTTGAGATAAATTGAAATCTATACAAAATATACTAACAAATAAAACATAATTTAGATTTACATATAATTGGCGCCAGTTGAGTCCCATAAAAAGCGCTCCTTATTAACACCGCTAGATATTAAAGCAACAAAGCTAATTTAAGGAAAATTATACCAAGTTTATTTTGATGAGCATTACAATTTCATATTACATGAAAGGTAGGATATTAATGGAACAATAAAATTAGGAAGAAGAATTAATAGCTGAAACATAAATTAGTTTAGCGTTTTCTGCTTTGATTATTATTATTATTATTATTATACAAGAACGCCCTCCTTGATTCATGTTTCTAAATGCGTTTGAAAAATGTTTAAGTAGATTTCAGGTATGAACATGTTTCTTATTTAATTAAGTATTTGGTAAGTATAGATATATTCATATAATGTTGCATTGCATTTAGAAATAACAATTAATTTAGAAGAAAATTTAAACGCAAATTAGAATATGATCAAATCAGGAACAACAAGGCTTATTCAGAAATTAAGGGGCGTTGGCAGTAAAACCAGAAGGTAAATTAAAAAAAATGTCTTAAATATTAAATCTTAGATTCACTCTTAAACTATTCTCTACATAGTCGCCATTCGAATTTCAACACCTATCATATCGTTGCTGTATACCATAGGAGATGGCCACCTGTGATGAAAACTAATTTTCAGCATCGTTTTAATGCCGTCTTGATCAAAACAACGGTAGTGGATTCTAAAAAATTCTTAAGATGGAGAAAGGGATGATAGTCACTCGGCGCTAAGTCGGGAACTGTATGGGAGAGGGTTACAAATTTCCCAACTGAATTGTACAATCAGCTGCAAAGTGCGAGCCGAGCGTTTGCTTTAGGGAACTGGCACACTGGCAAATGCAAGTCTCGTCGCCAGTCAGAATCAGATCCAGATACTCATCATCATCAGTTTCTTAGCAATGCAGGAAATGCAGTACATAGGCCATTTCTTTATTTTTGTTAACCTCTGTCGACATTTATAGCACACACCACGCAAGTATTTGCTACTATAGCATGTACGTGAAATTTGAGGATAATTTGAAGCCATTTCCAAGATCGTTAAACACCGAGCTTCACAAGTGTTCTTGTTTACTTTCTCTGAAAATGTTCGTTGGCAACAGGTCTCCTGCTTTCTTCCTCATCGTCCACGTTTGTTAAGCCATCTCTGAAATTCTTACAACCGTTTTCACTCATGATGTTTGGACCTTAAACTTCGCATATTTGATGGTAAAATTCGGCAGCCTCTTCGTTCTTTGCATGGAGAAAATGAATCACAGCGCGCACTTCACTCTTGGCGGGTTGTTCAATCGTGGTATTGTTTTAGCGCTTTATTACACAACTGAATACAATGCCAGCACTACGGTAAAATAACGTCGTGTGGTTAGCTCATCAACCACTAAAGCACTCCCGTAATAAAAAGTTAATGTTTGATATCCAGGTAGCTTTGGGATAGAGACCTTGATGAGACAGTGCGAATACGCGCTGTCAGTCGAGGTCACAGTGAAATACGGACTGATCAGCCGCGTGGTCGAACCCCGGCTGAAGCGGCCGTATTTCACTGAAGTAGTGCTAAAGCGGTTCCGGAGGGGGAACAGTAGTATGAATGCATGGAAAAAAAGGTGGCTTTAGGATGTCCTTAACAATGACATACAAATTTAATCGATGCATAAAGGAATTGTTAACACTTCTCAACATTGAAGGTGTTATGTTTCTAAAAGCATGTAGAATTCGCATTCGCATATCTCCTTTCGTCGTAGGGGAAATTTTGTAGACCGTATGTAAATGACGATACAAAAAAATAACAGCAACTTACTCAATACAACAATCGGTTAGAACGTTCGATTAAGGGGGAACTCGTCGCCCCTGGTTTACGACATTTAAAATCTTTCAACACATCTACGTGGCCAGTGGCGTCTGAGTTTACAAGAATAATACAATATGTAATTACTTTTTTTTACATTCATCAAGTAACAAAAACAAACGACAACTGAAGGTCGCTTTTTGTCGCATAAACAAAAAAAAAGGTTCAATCCCTTGAATTTTGAAAGTTAAATGCGTAACAGGTTCTTTTTTTCACAACACAAAAAAACTAGTTCTTTTACCTTGGCTTTCGTTGAATGGGGTAGAGACAGGCAGACACCGTCTGGGGTATTCTCAGATCAGGACAAAGAAAAGTGGACGATGACCTATAGGAACCTTTGGAACGTAATATTTGCTGCACAAGCCTCGTAGTTTGTCGCAGCAACGGCACATGTACAGCAACAACAAATGGGTTCGATAATAATCCGCCAAAGGCGATCGGCAAATTCGCAATGAATTGCCTTTCCAGGGTTAAAATTCCAGCGTATTTCTTTAAATCCGACACTTGTCGATATTCTGTTCACTCCACGGTAAAAACAGCGATACGAAACTACACGCAATGGATACGCATCGAAAACATAAGTCGCCCTGCAATACTTGATTTATTAACGGTCTCCGCAGATGGAATTGGTAGACCGGAGTCTAGCGAAAGTGGAAGTCCGACTCAAGAACTAAACGCAACGCGAACCTGCACGGGTCAAAAAGATTACACCACGTTGAGAAATATGGTGCAATAGTTCCAAAACGAAATAACACGTACGACTTCGGAGAATTGTTTTTGACCGGCAAATCTAGCCTACAAAGGGAACTTTCAAAGGCTTTGCGAGAGTGGGCTTCCATAACTCATCTTAAAAATACTATAGCGATTGACTTAAGAATTGCAACTAAAATAGAATTTTGATACCGATGAAGCGGCAATTAAAATACGAGTTTAATTGAAATGAAGTGGCAAAATAAAATGAACGTAACACCAGGTCACAAGAAACTAGTATATCCATAATTATTTTTAGATTTAAAAATATGTTTGCTATCAAAGAGCTCCACCGAATTCGCTCTAGTGACTCTGAAAAACGGAGCTTCTCATATGCACCGACTGAATGAGAAAGTATACCTTAAAATTAAATGTGATAAAGTATGCATTAAATAACATCCTTCATCCTCCAGTTAGTGGTGTACGCGGTTTTTTAAAAGCATGCGGCTTTCAACCTACTTTCGTACTCCTTATACCTTCACTTCAGTCGACTGACAAAGGAAGCTCTTTGAAAGTGAAACCTGAAAAGTCCTTTAAGCTATTCCTTAACTTCTTAGCTGGTTTAAAGCAAATCGTATCTAATTAGAGCGTACTTGAATAGCTGAAACTAAGATTTCTCGTGTACAGGAATGTAACTGGATGCTTTTAGTGCTTCACCTACATTTAACAGCTTCAAGCCGTAACTTAAACGTAATTAAAATTTTCATCATTAATAACGCCTAGATTATAGCTGGAAAACTGTAACAGTGGTTGGAATAATTAAGGTCGTGATATGATTAAAGCAGAAACCATACATTAGAACTTCATTACAAAAAATTGTAATTCAACTGTATTTTTAAGCAAACAAGGCCGAAGTAAAGTGGCCGCAAGATAAGTTACGCACAAAATTAGATTACATTTTTCAGAAAACTTTAGCCATTCGTTTGTACCCATGAAGAAAGCGATAAAGTATTTTCACAGTAAAATCACGACACCCACAGGCGGCTGTTATGAAATTACGAAAACAAACTTTTTTGTCTCGAGACGATAAAATTAGCAATATGTCACGAAATACAAGTATGGTAACAGCATTAATATTTTCTTCAGCATTTTCCGCCCGCAAAGCGCCTCATCTCGTTTGTACTCTTAGCATTTTCAATCCAATAGCGCATTTTATTAAGAAAACTGACCGAAACCATTCACTTGAAGTTTCTTATACTTAAAACTGTCTTTGCATATTCATAAAAGCCCGACTATGAGGGTGAAAGCATTAAACATTGTTAGGTGTATAATTACGCCGCACTCTTAGTCCATATGCGATTTTTAATGATTACCTACAAGCCGCAACTGTTAACGCACCCTGGAATAATCCAAATTAGATTTGCGTCTATAAAACAACGCTTCCATTCGGACTTGAAGCTCATATAAAGTCGTTACTGACGTTGCTGATAAACATAATTTACAATTTACAGCCATGCTTTATTAGTACTATTTACTCAGAAATATAAGCAACAAATCTGCAGCAAACCCCCTTTATATCACTAGTGCTTTCAAGAATCGGAAATTTTGAAGAATCGATTCTCGATTCTGAATCTGAAAAGAATCGTTTCCACAAGAATCGGTTTTCGATTCTAGAATCGAACTTCGATTCTCGATTCTAGAATCGGATTTCGATTCTCGATTCTAGAATCGGATTTCGATTCTTGATTCTACAATCGGATGTCGATTCTCGACTGTAGAATAGGATTTCGATTCTCGATTATAGAATCGGATTTCGATTCTCGATTCTAGAATCAAAAATTGTTTTTCGGTTCTAGAATCTAGAATGGTTTCCCAATTCTAAAATCAAGAATCGTTTGTGTTCTCTTGAAACAAGAATGGTTTGCGATTCCAGGATTGAAAATAGTTTCCAAATTGACATCTTTAGAATTGGAAAATAAATTGATAGGAGAAGTGAGATTAGTCTTCCAATTTCAGAATTATGAAGGTCTTCGAACCTATAATCGATATTTATTTTACCATTTTAGAATCTTCTAAAATAAATATATGTATTACATATTTGGTAGTAGCATCTGAAAAGTATAATCAACACTTTCCAATTTATTTTTTATTTATGTTCGTGACAAATACAAAATTGCTTAAGCTGTTTTGATGAATCGGATTTCGATTCTCGATTCTAGAACCGGATTTCGATTCTCGATTCTAGAACCTGATTTCGAATCTCGATTCTAGAATCGGATTTCGATTCTAGAATCGGGAATCGGTTTTAGCGACGCCGCAGAACCGATTCTTAAAGCTAAAGAACCGATTCCGATTCTAGACTCGGAATTGTTTGATAGCACTAGCAGCCACTTCATTTACAAAATATATAAATTTGAATTACATTTTTAGCAGATTAATACTAACATGTAAACTATAATGTTCATTTTCGAAATATATAAAACTACAAATCAATGGAAAAATATATTTATATACAGTGTGTTTAAAAATACATTCGGATATTTTACCCACTTATAGATCTCATCAATACAAACAAAAAAGTCGTAATAAACATGGGTTCGGAAATCAACCGTTTTCGAGATATGGAATTTTTTTTTTACATAAATATTGCTTGTTATTTCAATAACTTCCCACATGTCAATAAAACCTTATAATTGCAAATAATTAAAGTAGATGTTATACATGTCCTCCTTCCATTTGTACACATCTTTCGCATCTCCGTAAAAATGAACGCCGGTTTCTTTCAAAGATTCCGGGATTCATACAAACACTTTTTCTTTTTTTTTTTAATCATTCATACTACCGTTCCTCCCCCCCGGAACCGCTTTCGCATTACTTCAGGGGGGTGCGGGCG
>JABXWE010010564.1:0-16502 GCA_014611495.1 Limonius californicus | reverse complement strand
TCTAACTGGATTTTTGCTTATTATCATTAGTTTTATTTTCTTTATGTTCATGCTTAGTCCTGCTTTTACCTGAAATAAATAGCTGAAAGAAAACGCTGAAAAGAAATGTTTTATGCGGGGCGCTACAATATAGTACTTACAAGAATTTTATACAGTGTAGAAATTAAGTAGTGGATAAATTCGTTAAATCTGTTAAGGTTTGTGATGGAGAAAAAATCTAAAAGGGGTGTAGCGATTTAAATTACAGCACACATGATCAAACTTATTTTTAGATTTTTCCATCAATAACAAAAGTTATGACGTTATCAATTTTTTTTAATCTATTTTTTTAAATTTTTATTTCAGTAGAGTCTTTTAAGCTGCTTTTAACAATATAAAATTTTGATTAGGTTACATAAGAAAAAATTCGAGAAAAACGACCTTAAAATTCAAATAGTGTCTGAAGGAAATTAACAGTAATCCTTATTTTACTTATTTTATTGTGATATTTACAACTTCTTGGCTTGTCAACGTCAAAACAATTTTTTGTTTGTTTTAAATCCCTTTAACTAGGATTATTGTTAATTACATTCATGCTACTATTTGAACTTTCAAGTCTTTTTTCTTGAATTTTTTCTTATGTAACCTATTCAAAATTGTATACCATTGGAAACAGATTAAAAAGCTTTACCGAAATAATTACTAAAACATATACGTTGTCATTTAAAAAATATTGATGACGTCGTAACTTTTTCAAAAGTTGTTGGAAAAATCTATAAATAACTTTGATCATGTGTGCTGTATTTAAATCGCTACACCCCTTTCACATTTTTGCTCTATTACAAACGTTAACGGTTTAACGAATTTATCCGCTACTTAATTGCCACGCTATATAAAATAATTGTTTGTTAAACTCTCAATTTAGCCTGGAAGTCCCAAACGGTATCTGCGATTTCAAGGTTTGGTGTTCCATTTATGTATAAAGCCTCGGATCGGTATAGGCTATTTAACAGCTAAACAGGAATTAGGTATTCAAATCACACTTGGAAGATCCTATTACAGAGTTACATTTACCTTCACAACAGTGCTTAGCTTTTCCGCATACACATTTTTATTGGATCCGTTTAGACCTTTTCTTTAACTGCATTTTTATTTAATTTCTAGTTAGATTTTTTAAATCTCGAAATGGTTAAATTTCAATGTTCAAGGAACAATCTCACATCTATCCAGCAAATTTAGAACGATCGTGTTAATAGCCAACGTCCAAAATGGATGAGGCTTAAGGCACATTAAGAAGGAGAAGGAACAATGCAACATCAAATTATGGAAAATCTGCTGTTCCACATGAATTTTGTTCTCACATAAGTATTTTGTGCCGTAACAATTGCTGCCACAACGCGATCGAAAGTGGCGTAAAGAGCGTCGAAACAAGTATACAGTACAACCTCGCTAATCCGGACAGATAAAATTTTCCATTCGTCCGGATTTAAGAAATATACGGAGACATCTGAAAAAAATTACGTAAAGCAAGAAATATATTTTAAATGAATTCTAATTGTTTTTATAAACAAAGAAAAGGACTATATTCATACAGAATGATTTTCTTTAATACAATAACTAATTTTTTACTGTATTGTGTTTTCGAAAAAATGTATGTTGGGTTTTCCTTTTAACCTTCTTAATAAACATCTTGCTTTAGAATGCTATTTACTTCTGTCCATTGAAGGCGTTTAGAAAATGACGGAACAGCATACATTTCTACATGATTTTATCACAAAAATCTTCTACAAACTCCTCATATTCGGAATTGGTGGTATTGATTCCATTATCGTCAGCTTTTGAAGTGTCTGCAATTCATACTTGATCTATCTCTTCACTGTATTCAGTTGCCCAATTAAAAACTTCCTGAACACTAACTTATGGATCAATACAATTCAAAATTTGAGTATTGGGGTTTACATTTGTATTTACTGATTGAAATTCCCACTGTTGGTTTAACTGATTCAAACAAATTTCATTTTCTTCGTGCCGTTATCCTTTAGTAGCGTCAACCTTTCTTCTTTGATATTTTTGTCAGTTACAGTTTTCCATGATTAATACAGGTTTATGACAGCCTCTTCCAAATTGTAGCTCTTTAAAGGGTTTGTTAAATCATTGTCCTGAGATATTAAGTTTGGACAATTTACAAAGAGTCTTGTTATTCCATATACTTTTTTTGAAAATAAATTGTTTGTGCTAGTACAATACACAGGCGCCGACAACGTGGGGGCGGTTGCCCCCATAGGAATTTACCTGTGAGGTTCGCGTTCGAAGTATCTTTTAAGAAAAATAATCGAAACAGATAAAAACTGCAAGTTTCAATTATTTTTATTTCTCAGTTTTAGAACCTTTCTTCCCAACCCCCAATATGACCCCTTCCCTATTACGACTCCCCAGACTTGTTTTATTTATCGCCCCCACAGAACTTTTTAAAAGTCGACGCCTATGGTACAATATTGTAACTATGTAATTGACTAGAATTTTGCAATAACTATAAAGTACAATTTGAATGATTTATAATTAGTGAACTTCCCGCCACAACGTGCAAATTGTGCGCATCAAAAGTATGGAACATGCCAAATAAAACTGAAAAAGGGGTTTTTTTGTAAAAATCCTAAAACACGTCGATTTTCTTTTATGAAAATACACATTTCTATGTCAAAATTATTTTCCGATATTCATTTGTTCTGTGATCGCGTTATTGTTATTTTTTAAATGGATTTTGATAGATTTCCTCACCAGTTAGATGGTGATATAAAATGATGGGTGCCCCACAAAACCATTTTTTGAGAAAAATGCACATAAGTTTAAACACATTCAGAATTTATTTTAAATAAAAATAACGCACCACATCTGTTTAGATTTATATTTTCGGCGTTTTGAGTTAGTTTTAGCTCTAGCAATTCTTTTTCCAAACAATGACGATCCTGATCCCAAGCGTTAGGTTCAACAAGATGGAGTCCCCGTTTTGGTGTACAAATCTGACAGTTTCTTGGCAATATGTTTTCTGATAGGTGATTGGGACGACGAAGATTGTTTGAGTGGCCTGCGGGATCACCTAACTTAACGCAGTTAGATTTATCTGTATAGGGTCATGTGAAATTGCTAGTTTGCTTTAGAAGGGCAAACCATTTAGACGATTGAAAGCCTCGTATTCGTTTAGAAACGAAAAGTATCCGACCAGAAATTATGGAGCGTGCGATACAAAGTGTTTACCCACGTGCTGGTCAATGCCAACCGATTAATGGTGGACAATTTGAACATTTCCGTTAGGTAATTTGTTCATAATGATCTTATTTCCATTATAAATAAATTCTGAATCACCATTTATGGGGTGAGGAGTTCTATCAAAATAAATAAAAGAAAAAATGGAATTGCCATTTAAAAAAATATTAATTACGCCATTACTTAAAAACAAATAAACGTCGGAAAATCAGTTTGACATACAAATGTGCATTTTTAAAAAAACAAAATTGATGTGTTTCGTTTTTGCAAAATATCATTGTTTCAGTTTTATTTGTTACGTTTCATATTTTTGCCGCGCACTGTATTATAAATTAGAGAACCTACCAGATGCTATAATTCGATAAACTATTTTATTTACGAATAGTCAACGAAAATACACACACATGGCGGTTTCGTCTTCTTTAAAAAAATAGGTTACGTACTTCGTGTATAACGAAATTAAATTAAATTTATAATTAAAAAATTTATACACTTCCTTACATAAATTCCATATTACATACGCCTCCATTATTGTTTAGTGCCCTCTATTTTTAATATAGCTCCATGTCAGATGATGATGATGATGATGATGATTAATAATTTAGCTTTCCTTGGAATTAAACGGTTCTTTTGGAGAATTCATACAAACTTTTAAAACTACCTAGGTAAATTAAATAAGACTATACGAAAAATTCATTATTTTTGTGAAAAATCCCGCAGTTTCTTGACGATATGTTCACTGGTAGATGGTTAGGGCGGTGAGTACCGTTTGAGTGGCCTGCGAGATCATCTGATTTAACGCCGCTAGATTTCTTTCTGTGGGATCGTGTGAAACTACGAGTTTACATTAGAATGCCAAACCACTTGGACGATTTAAAGCCTCGGATTCGTTTAGAAATGGAAAGTATCGGACCGGAAATTATTGAGCGTAAATACGAAGTGTTAATATACATGCTGATTAATGCCAACTGGTTAATGGTGGACAATTTGAGCATTTTAATAATAATAATTTTTTTATCACTCAGAAAATGATTCTGACATTTAAAAAATCAAGGTTTTCAGGAGTTTACAAAAATAATTTGTTTCAATTTTATTTGGTATATTTCATACTGTATTTTCCTTTCGTTGTACTTTTGCTTAAACTCAATTTGATTTGTCTAGAACCTAGAAACAATTGCATTTGTAACTGCAAACTAAAACAGTATTTTTCACAAAATACGTAATTCGCCATTCGTATGAGTATCTCGTGCCGTAACAGTAGCGCCCCCATGCTGGCGAAAACGGAGCGAAGAGATCGACTCTCAATCAAAACAACTGAGTTTACAGTGATACATTCGTAATGTTGCTGAAGCAAATTTTTAAAAGCAAATTGTGTGGTGCACGCTTGTAATACTTGTAGTGTAGCTTATTACTAACCAGGACAAAAAGGTGATTCACCTTTTCAAAATTGTTTCTCGGAATAATTATTAAACTTTTTTTGGGAACGTTTGTTTTTGTTTAGCTGTACTGTAATTTTAAATTGTACCACCCACATCGTAAACCGTCAAGCCGGTCAGCTTCACTTTCGCTTTTTTACTTTGTTTTAATTTTTTAAGCAGGATGTAATCAAGAGTACCTTCAGGAAAGTAGCCATGGTAGTTTTATTTTGACTTTTTTAGTAAGCTAAGCTAGCTATGTGTAAAAGTAAAATATCTATTAGTATTCTGTTAGATATATCGTATGTTGTTTAATTTACGAAGTTCTTTATTCGATAACGTTTTTTTTCTTAGCCTGATATACGAATATTATTCGAATTAAACTAATAATTTGAAATTAAAAAGTATTTTCAATTCCTCCGCGATAGTTTTCTCAGTATATATCTACCACCAAGTAAACCTTCGTATATCTACTAAGCAGTTTCCCTTTTTTAATCAAAAACCTGTTTACCCGGGTATAATTTTGTGGGCTTTTCGTAATTCCATTGTTCCTTCTAACATAATGTAGATTCGGTCTCAGCGGCAATTTGCAAGACATTAACCTTTCCAGAAATTATGTACTTACATTAAAAGTAACGAAAAGTAATGGTAACACAAATTAGGAACTATGGACCTATGCTATGGGAACTTATTGTTGTGTCAACATTTTACATACTTTTTAATATTTATTTATAAATCGAATATTTAGAACATAGTAATTTATTTGTAAGTATTTTTAAAATTGCCATTAAATTTGTTACCAGTAAAACTTATTGGTTGAAATAAAATGGATCAGTTGTGATTAAAAAGCTTATCCTTGTCTACAATACTTCTTCTTCTTTCAACAGCCCCTAATAGTCCACTCCTGCACATAGGCCTCTCCTTGTATCTTCCATGATTTTTTATCTTGTGCCAATTGATGCCAGTTTCTTCTCGCTTTACTTTTGATGTCATCAAGCTAGCGTCTTTGAGGCCTTCCGACGCTCCGCTTATATAGTCGGGCTCTGTTATGACATCTTCCACCTTAGTCTTTTGTCTGATCCTCTCATTTGTAACGTGGTCTCTAAGACTTAATCATGAACTTAATCTACAATACAATGCAAATTAAATAAATTATTTTCAAAGTAATTTTGTAATCCACTCGGAAGTATTGTATTGTTTCGGAATTAATGATGGATACAAATTGGCAATCTTAACCTTTTAAAAACTATATTTAAATGTATGTAATCATACATATCCAATGGATCCAAATCAATATTGTAAACAAAAATATACCAATCCTTTTATTGTTTTTTAGACCATGCCGTTTCAGAGTAACTTGGGTTAAAATGATAGATATGTTATTTAATCGTTACTAAAATCGAAAATAAAATACAGAAAGAAATAGTCGCAAAGTAGTTTCTTTGCAAACTTACTTAGAGCTGAAGTAATTTGAAGTTTAAGTATAATAGATTTTGTTTAAATAGTGCCTACCTCCACATAATTGAAATATATTTTTAATGTTTAGCTGTTACATGAAATGTGTATTACGTATACCCCATTAATATTATTTATTTATTTGTTTTCTTAGGAAAAGTAAGTGTAAATAAAGTACAGTTGCACAACTCATATGATTTAGTAAGTAGATACTTATATATCCTGTTCTATATATTTTCAATGTTTAGCTGATGATTATCGGATTTTAACTATTATTTATTATTATTAATTGAAGTGTGTTAATTTTTAGCTAGTATTATTAGGAGGTTATTTAAACAATGGCCAATAGAAGTTTAATTTAATGTTATTTTAAAAGTTGTATAGGCAACCCATCGTACATTCGTGTTCTATTGTTTGCGTTTGTGGTTTGATATGCAACCATTTATTACACTGCTTCAACATTGTACTTTTTGCCGATCCTAATCCAAATTAAAATATAATTCTCCGCTTCCTTTTTTGAAATTTGTAAGTTGTAGATAATACTTTAAATACGAACTAGTTTAATATTCAAATAAATAATTACCCCGAATCTAACTGAAACCAATTAAACAATTTTTTTTGGTGTAGCCACAAGCAAATTATCTAATTCATTTGATTAAGACCCAAATCTGAATAACCTAATATTTTTAACTGATATTTTTAGTTATCAGTGATAATGTTATCAACTTTGTTAACATGACAAATGTTTTAGGCATGACGCGGTATACATATGTTCACAGAGTTACATTTTCACCAGTTTTAATTGTTTTGCTGTTTTAATTAAGTAAGGAATGCCAGTTTAAGTTTGTATATTATACATTGTATAATGGATTCCTTAAGACTACCTACTAATTATACCTGATGGTATGTTTGTGGATTAAAGCATTGTCTTTTCAGTTTTGTGTATAATATTTAGGTAAACTTGAGCTGTTGATTTGATATTGTATAGATTGCTAGAGATAATATATGAAATGATCAGACATCAGAGGTCTAGATTCACATAGCAAAATGAATAGGTGAAGTAATGCAATTTTGTATAAAACATACATCAATACAGATACAGTAAATACTATGTGTTCAACAAAATATGTTTAAAGTAGGTTGGTTAGCCCATATTTCTGAGTTTTACTAATTATTGGTTATGGAATATTAAGAAGGAAAATTAAAAATTAATGGTTGTAAGTTATTATAGGCTCAGCCTGCTGTACAGTGGAGTTTTTGATATAGAATGTAAAAACATATGAGAAAAATTTTGTTATTGTCATATCATTGTACCATTTGGTGGTTTATAGTTTATAGTTGTTTATAGTTAAATTTGAAAACGAATTTCATGTATTAGCTATTAACAGCAAATTCATCTTGTAGTTTGCTGGAATGAATGTAATGCAAACACATGTTTTGCAGGTGTTTACCTATGTATCAGTTTATGTAGGAGGCATAGTTCGTCATTTAATTTTATCATACGCATTGAATAAATTAAACATCAACAATAATGTGCTCTGGTATGCAGTAGCTTGTTAATACATGATTAGTATGTTTAAAGACACCATATTCTGGATCATATTAGTAGTAGACAATAAAGAAGTAGAGAGAGATACTTAACTTGTTATTATTTGGGTATTCGTAAATATATGATAGTCACGTGACAATTCAATGTAAAATTTTAATTGTTATACATTATCAATTAACCAAAATATATGTATATATTCTATTTTTGTTGTTGCAGGTGCAAACCTTTTAACATACTCTATTGGTAGAATGAAGTACTAATCCCTACTACTTATGATGGAAACAACCGTCGACATTGGATTAGGGAGGGAAGCACTGCGGCTCTACCTCAGTGAAGTGAAGGATTCACAGTTGGATATAGAGTTTGAAGAAGAGGAGCATTTGCTCTTAGATGGTATGATAACGTTAACAATGATTTCATGTTTATGGGGTTGGTGGTGGTGGCGAATATTTGGTTAGTACTAAGTTTATTGAATTTAGTTACATTTGATGAAAGATGATGTTTCAGTCAAAATTGATGTTGGCTTTGTAGAAGATCTTAATTGAAACAAATTCGAATTATTAATTTGAGGATAATATAAACCAAAAGTTTTAGTGCAAAGTGTCCACGGTACTGTTTTGAAGATTTGCAAATATACTGATTGAAAAATTGTCTTTCATCATTTTCGTTGTATGTTGCTAACTCCAAAATATGATATTTCTTGTAATTTTGTGCAATTGTGAATGATATAAGCAAAAAAAAATTAAATACCAAATAGAAAGTATAATTTTTCAGAAATCATTTTATGTAAATTAAATTTCTTATGTACTCCAAAGGCATTTCCAAAAATTTGTATTTTATTTTTTGGATTTAATACATCTAATCAAAGACTGACTGATAGAGAACATGATTTTATATTGAATTGTGGACTAGTACGAGAAATAACAAAATTAGAAGAAAAAATTGAGTGGGTGTTGTTTTGCTTTTAATTATAAATGCTTAACTGGATTGCTCAGCGCAAAACATTTTGTTTTATTTCCCAATTTCATATAACAGAATTTTCTTTCTGTAACACAATACAAATATAATATTTGTAAAAGTGACTATTAGTTTATAAGTATTTTTTTTTTGTTTAACCATGTTTAAAGAGAAACAGGTTTAGAAGAAAATAATATTATGTAAATGTTTCTTATACATCGTATACATTAGAGAGCATTTCTACCTACAAAAAAAAAATGGGGAAGGTTAAAATTTTCTGTCGCTAATAAAACTTCAATATGTTAAATTCAAACGCATTAATTTACACAGAACAATTGGGGAGGTCGAAAAATAAATTATAGCTCAAATATTGATGCACACGTTTTATTTACATAACTTAGGTAGGGCCCAGAAAACATTTTGTCATATATACAGGATGGAAAAAAATACACACTCAATACAATATAGTATTTCAATTGGATACCATCTCCAAATTAGCATATGTTTAAAAAAATATTTTTATTGGTGTATTGGAAGACTTCTATTAAAGTTAAATCATGTCAACTCTAGCCGTGAGATATGTTTTTTTAAATACATGGAAATATTTTTATTAATTTTATATTAGTAGTTTTAGAAAGTTATCCAGTAATGTAAGACCATATAAAAATTGTCAAGTTAACACTAAATAGTTAATTATTGATATTTTTTATGAAGTGGAAACATATGCTTTTTAAACAATGTGTTTCATAAAAAAAATAAGCTTGTGTATTTCAAACCACAGATTTGTTACCCTAAAATATCGAATAAAACCATCAGTAATTCATATTTATATTAATGGCATGAATGCTTTCTATTAAACATCAAGAATTAAATTATATACGTTTCAAATTGTAAATATTTTTTAGTCTATGAAATAATTATTGAATCTTATTTATTCCTTTTTCTGTGGTTTTTTACAAGCTATGCTTTGTACCCCCGCCCCATATTTGTATGTGTGTATATATATAATTATATAAATAACTAGTAATACTTCTCTTATCTTTGCGTTTCTTAACATAACAACATACGAATTTTAAGATTAAATACATTTACAAATTTTCATTTTCATCATTGCCTTTCATTTTTATATTAAACATTTCATTGTGTTATTGGTTCATATTTCGTTAATGCTACTCAATATTTGTAGAAGTGGAGCAAGCCACAGACTTCCTTCAAAAAGCGGGTTTGTCAGATTTATCGAAAGTATATCAAGATGGAGAGGAAATTACGGACTCTATGGTAAACGATTCCGTTAGACAACGAAATTTAACTGAAAAACAAGCCCAAACCGTTAGATCACGAGTCAAAACCCTCAATAAAACACTTCGCAGTCGCCAGCCTAGACGAAAACAGCGGCAAGATGTTCGTGATGTCGCTTGGAATGCTGAGGTGAACATTTTTGAAGATTTGTAGTTTTTAATATTAATGTTTGTTTAATAGACTTCTAGTACTGGAACTAGATCACGAAGTGCAACTCCAGACTCTTTGGATTCTGCTGGAGCAATTCATGAAGATTTAACATCTGATGAAGACCAGCAACTATCATTACCTCATTTGTATGCAAGTTCTTAACATACTGTCAATTTTATACTGATTTGCCCTGTTAGTCCCTTAGATTCTGGAAATATGGTGTTCAAAGGGAAACTTAAATGGACATCTAGTGAACCTCTACAAAACAAGTTTAGTAGAGGAGAGCATCGAGGAGACATAGCACATTTAGGTTCAGAAAATGTAATTCTTAAGGGCTATCAACCTCTCAATGAATATGGAACTCTTACAAGGAGGGAGCGAAGTGGCAGCGACCCTACTACTGATGTACTTAACTCTATAGAAAATCACAATCCTAACGTGTTCATGTAAGCACGATTATATTTGTAATGAAGTTGTGTTTTAAAAAGATCTTTTAGGCACCAACCTGCAAAATTACACAATAAATTATCTCGCAGTCATAATAGTTTGATAATCTCTAGTACTAGCGATGAGCCAGTGTGTTTAATGGGAAATGGCGGTATGAGTTTTGAAGGACTAATGAAACAAAATGACGAAATACGATCAGAAAATGCAGTAAGTGTCACAGTGATTTTGAATTGTTGTTACAAATAATAATTAATTTTACTATACAGGCAGTAGATTATAGAGACCCCGCGTCTATCTCAGTTGAGGAATTAACTGACAGTCAGTACCAGCATTTGAAGCCACTGCTTTGGGTAGAAATCACTGCGCTCTTTGACCAGTACAATATTTCAGTTCTGAAGCGAAAATCAAGCACTAAAAGTAAACGTAAGTTTGGTTTATTTAATTATTCACAAACATGTTGACATTTTCTTATTGTTATAAAAATCGGTACTAACAATAAAACCGCTAGATTTATGTTTTTTTGTATATGGTATTTTTAGATTATTGAATTAGCATGTTTATGAGGGATACAGAATTACATCTCTCGAGTTTCTTAGTGGTAACTGATTTAGTCCACTAAAAATTGCTCCACGTGAGTTATTCTCTTCTGGATGATCTTGAACTGTTGTTCGTAATTTAGCTATGGATGTTACATATTTAGGATAGATTCTTTCGTCAATGATTTCTTTTGATTTGTAGCTTTTAAAATCTAAATAAATTATGTAATATATGAACTTATTTTGATATAAGAAATTATGATACATAAGTAACAGTTAACTTTGTGAAATCAAAATAATCATTTTAAACCTTAGTATTTTTTTCAAAATGATTTAGTTTACAGTTACACTGCCTCTGGATCAACTGTTCCGAGGCATGACTGATGTAGTTGCACGGGTTCTGTATGCACTTAAATATCATGAAAGGGAAATAGTAGAAAAAATAAGAACTTTATAATATTCAAAAACAAAATTACTCCAAAAAATATAAATTATTTTTGATTGTGTAATAAATTCATTATTTGTTTTAGAGAACAGTTTGTCGTATATGTCGTACGTATGTTTACAAAAAATATTCATTTAAGATAATCCTGGCCAGAATACAGTATTAGCTACTTATTTGGTGGATGCGGTTCGTGTAGCTTGAAAAAGAATTTGTTGTTTTTAACTGTTAGATTAAAGTTAACCTTGCAAAACATTGGTCATTGCACTGAAAATTTGGCCATTTCGCATGTCCTCTTAGACCATACATTATTTAGTACTGAGAATTTATAGATCAGAAATCTATTTTCGATTACAGCATCATCTCTAGGAAACCAGACAAATCGATGTGAGAGTAAAAAGGGGCGCCATTTGTGGTTCAGACCACTATTTGGTGTTAGGGAAAATAGTAATACCTCCCTGTCTGACAAATACAAAAATTTAATACTCAAAGTTGTCCAAAACCAAACCACCCTTCAAATATAAGCTCCAATTAATAAAAGAGAGTAGCATTCAACAGCTATATAAAAACAGATTAAAACAACAACTAGAAGCTACAAACAAACAACAGCAATAATGATATAGAAGTTGAACATGTCAATGTAATGCATGTTATCTAGTAAGTGGCCAAAGAAGCGTTAGGGGAGGCCGATCAGAACCAAGGAAAACAAACACCATACTCGTGAACCTGGAAACCATATTGAAGGAAGAACAAAGCTATTAAATAGAGAAAAGTTAAGAGGAAAATAGCTAACTCTAAAAATGCCGCATGGTAATGCAAATGTCAGGAAATAGATAGTATAATAGATTTTACCACATCCCAGAACTGCTTTGTTTCTACAAATATTGTTTACTGTAGGCTTTGTATTTAAGCACTGTGGCCACGCCCTTAATCTGTTTCAATACAAACTTGCACCATCACTGTAGTGCAATACTTACATTAGTCGTGGAACAGAGATAACAGTGGTTGACAGCTTTAAATTTGAAAATAAAGTCCATATTTAAATGAAGTTGTAGATTCAGTACCTTCTATTGAGGTGTTGTATTATATAAGTTCACGTTTATAGACAATTCCTAAGATGTACTCAGACCTCGATACTTCCATATTTATGAACGTATGACAATACTCTTCAAACATCAGCGACCTATTTCTAGTACAATAGGCAAAAATTAATACACTGTTAAATAAATTTTATATTCTCCAAATATACTAATTTTTTGATTGTGAACTAGACCATTGATAACTGTTTTTTAACTTATTTATATTTTAGGTGGCAACGTTTTTGGAGTAAATCTATCAACATTGGTGATGCGCGACATGCCACGGCCGACTGATAACTCTATGGTGCCTCAAGTATTTCAAAGTATTATTCGTCAGTTGAATACTCGTTGTTTAAAAGATGATGGTATTATTAGAATAGCTGGTCAGCAGCATAGACTAAATTATTTGTGCACCGAGATTGAAGCGAAATTTTATAATAATCGTAAACACGTAGAAAGTTTGCTAAATCAAGCTACTGGACATGAATTGACTGGAATTTTAAAGAAACTTCTTCGAGATTTGCCCGACACAATTTTTACTATGGAGTTATTTGACATGTTCTATAAGTGTAGCAGTATGTGCTTCAAATCTGTATGTCTAACGTGCTTTTATAATTGCTCTTTATTTTAGTGATTTCTTCGCCTCAAGATCGGTTAACAGCTTTAAATTTGCTTGTTTTATTGCTTCCAGTGGAACATCGTAATACATTCCGTCTCTTACTTCAGTTTTGTTTGAATGTTATTAATCATAAAGACGAAAATCGCATGACATTGCATAATGTTTCTACAATTACAGCACCAACATTTTTTTCACAAAAACTTCCAAAGTAAGTTTCTGTTTTATAATTTTATACGTTACTGTGTGCGATTACCAAAAAATTATAGAACAAAAGTTATATAATTAGGTTTTCTGATATACCTATTTTGTACCATAATAAATAGAAATTCTAAAACATAATAAATTTGACAAGTTACATTAGTTTTCAGAAGGTTCAAATTTCAAACATTAGAATTTGCTTTAATATTTTGAAAACTGTATTTCTTTATATTTTTACAGAGTACGTTTGTGATTATTGGAAAATTATAAAGCCCTCAAAATTCAGAAACTTCTAGACATATAGATTGGTTTTCTAATGCATTTTGCATAATAAAAATATAATTTAAATTCATCAACAAAATTAACACTTAGTTCATTGATAATTGGCATTTGTTTTCAAAAAGTTTAAATTTAACTCTTTGATTTTGATTAATGTGTTTCTATAACCAATAATAAATATTTCCTCTTTTGTAAGTTATTCTTGAGTTCCTGTTTTTTTTTTGTTATTGTTTAGAGTTTAGTTATTTAAATTTATCAGTTTTAAATTTAGTTTACAATTTATAAAAAGGTTGTCGACCAATTGTCTTTTAAATCCAAATTAAGTTCTCCCATAAAACTATAAGCCCTGTATTTTTTTTTAAGTTTATGCTGTATCTTTTCTTAGTTATTTATATGGCTAGCAATTAACTGTTATGGTACAAGAAATTGTTAAACCGTGCTTGCCAATTCAGGGAGATGTCAGTGTTACCATAAAAATTTCCTTAACAATTATCTCCAAAATCTATACCTGCATTTTCCTGTTTTAATGGTGATCATTATAAACAAAATCATAATAAAATACTAGAAGTTTGTGTTGGTAATTTGAAATAATTATGTTTAATTTTGCAGGGATATGGGAAAAGTGGATTTAAAGTCCACAAAGCCTATAACGAAGGAAGACCAATTTAAACATTTACACGAAACTGCAGTATATTGTTGTGTGATGGAGCAAATGTTGAAATGCGGAGAATGTTTATGGATGGTGCCACCTGATTTGGCACATCAAGCTAAAGAAGCTCAAAGGAGAGCACAAGATCGTAAAGACCCAGGAAAAGAGAGAAGATTTGTACGTGGTATTCTAAATCCATAAGATGTGGTGATGGTTTTCAAGCCTGATTGTGCATTGTAGTACTTTTGCTCCTTTAATTACCAAGCCCATTGCTTTGTAACAGTTTTCTTTGAATAGCTTATTCGTAGCAAAATTAACTTTTATTTATTTTCTACTAATTTCTAACTTTCTTATGTGTAGCTCTACGCTCAGTATTAAAATAATTGAAAACCTTTTCTAATTTTAGTAACTGTTTTTAGCGTTATGGTAAAAAGAAACTGCAAAGAAGTAGTACACAGTATGAACCGGGTAGCATGGCTAGTCCTCGAATTAAAAAGAGTGATTTTTATGTGTAATATTATTAGAGTAAGATATTAAAAATAAAACTCATTTATAATAACGTACCTTACGAAGATGTAGTGCCTTCTATAGAGTTACTTTTATTACTGAAGTTTATTTGTAACCGTGCTTTAATTTTATTCCTTGTGATTATTACATAGGAACATACAGTTCCAGTTTATACAGTAATTTACAATATTATGGATCGTGCCAAAATAAAGTTTTATTTTCTACCACATGTGTGTGTTATTTATTCAACTAACCTTTTGCCTTACAGTTCTGCAAACGCAAAATGTTTTTATGCATGCGTTTTTAAGAATAATCAATACAATAGAAGAATTAATTTTTACAATGTATAACCAAAATTTTTTATCCATTTCAGTCCCTCCAGTGTTGTTGTAGCCGGTTTGTATTCTAATCCAATCCAATCATTGTATCCAGCATTCTCAAGCAGTTCGAATATATACTTGAAATTAAGCTCGCCTGGAGTATCTGGTTCGTTACGATGCGGAACTTGCGCAATTTGTACATGTCCAATATAAGGACTCAAATTAGTAATTCTATGTGAAATATCTCCTTGAATTTGTTGCAAATGGAAAACGTCAAGCATCAGTTTCAGATTTGGACTGTTAATACTTTTTATTATGGATATTGCTAAAAATATACCCTCATTTGCGTAACTTATTTATTTGATAGATATATCCTTACCTTTCTTGTATGAATTCATGTAATAATTAGGAACAGAGTAGTGGTTTATGGGCTCTATAAGCCCCATAATGTTCTCCTTTTCCAGGATTCCAACAGCATAACGAAGATTAGACTCGTAAACCGTGTCGTGGGCAGCTGTTATTTGCTCCACTTTACCAGCCATGATATGAATTCTGCACAATAAGGGTTAGTTTTATAAAAAAAAATATTTTAGTAGAGATGTAGTTTGAAACAGCTTCTTTGATTGTATTTGTATGTTCACCTTGAGAAGCTCTTGCATTGTATGTGCGACTGATATCTAAGCTGATTTTTATTTCCGTGTTATAAATGTCAGTGGCATTAATGTACAACTAATTCAACAATTAGACTTAAATAGAGGGTACAGTTATAAACAAAATATGTGACATCTATAAAGTATGGATATTTACGTGATCACTATCAGATGGTAGTAGTAGAACCACAAATCTAAAGCAACTTGTAGCTATAGACTAACAAAACAATTTTACGTGTCATTTGTGTAGTATATTCTGTTTGTGGTTGGAAAAAAGGTAAGAATAACATTATTTTTTAACCTCGAGAACAATTTTCTTTAAGGTTTAATCATCTATTGTAATTACCTGTTTATTTATCACTTTGCAGTTTTATTACTAGCAGTATAACTATATATTTTTTGCAACTTTAGAGGTGAAATGAAAAAGGCCTAGAATATATAGAAGGAAACCTAGCACTGGTAAATATCACGATTGTATCAAGGAAACAATTGAAACAGCTTTTAATGAACAGTGATAGTGAAACTCTAAAACAAATTGAGGGAAAATGTGTATGAGTATACAAAAATTGCAGTAATCAGAATGTAATAAGTGGACGCGACTGCCTCCCTGGACTTTCCCATACTGGAAACTGTTCATATCATCTTTATTCAACAGTAGAGTTATTTTCCTCAAAACGGTTGTTCAAGTGCTATCCTAAAACCTTGCCT
>JABXWE010010563.1:0-44434 GCA_014611495.1 Limonius californicus | reverse complement strand
TGCCGCTATCAAATATGGATTTCCCTTTCAATGAGCAGACCGACATGTTATTAGTTCTTGGATACTGTCAAGGTAACTGCCGCGAGGGTGTCCGCGTGTATCAAGAGAGATATCCAAATCGAAGAATTCCAAATCACAAAACTTTTGCTCGTATCGAATGTCGTCTTCGAGAAACAGGAAGTTTGCAGCCAGCCAGATTTAACACTGGAAGACCTCGACAAGCAATGGATTCCACACTAATATCTTGTTTACTGATGAGTCTTGTGTTACGCGTCGTGGCATGACAAACCTACACAATGAACATATTTATGCAGATGAAAATCCACATGCTGTTAAAGCTAGACATTATCAACGAGAATTTAGAATTAATGTCTGGGTCGGAATTATCGACAATTTTTTGGTTGGACCGTTCCGATTGCCTGATCGTCTGGATGGCGCTAGTTACCTTCTTTTTCTCCAAGAAACTTTGCTAGAGTTATTAGAAGACTTGCCCCTTAATTTGCGTCAAAACATGTTTTTCATGCACGACGCTGCACCACCTCATTTTGCACGTGCCGTAAGAGAATATCTAAATGAACAATTTGCTGGTAGATGGATTGGTAGGGGACAAGAAGCACCCATTCAATGGCTACCGCTGTAGCGGTGACTTCTTCATATGGGGAGCGTTAAAAACAAAAGTATACGAGGTACAAATTAATAATGCTGAACAACTGTGGGACAGAATTCAAAATGGTGTAAACGCACTACCAGAAAACGACGATGTTTTAAGAAGGGTGCATTTCAATTTTTTACGTCGTGTTGACCTCTGCATCAATGAAGGTGGAGGTCACATTGAACATTTGTTGTAAAAAAGTTTTATTTTTGTGTCTACGGCCAACTAAATTTTGTAATACAATTAAACCTGCAATAATAATATCGGTTATCAGTGTTTGAGTAAACATTTTTTTTCTTCGAAACTATACGAATTACGGAGTTTTTACAAGAGTCAAAAAATGAAGCTAATGAATAAGTCTTCACCTTAAAAAAAACATAGAATCGTATCATCATCCTTAAAAAAATTCTGAACAAATTTATCAGGGGGTGGGGGTGGTTTTAACCCTTCTCAAATTTTCTTTGGGTTTCTTTCGTTACTGAAAGTAGTGGCTTCCTTTGAAGTGCCCAGGTACCAAATTTCATTAAAATTGGTTAACACGTTTCTGAACAGCATACAAAAATCTGATTTTTTAAGTAAACTTTGAACTCCTCTCACGGGCAAACGGTACATTTTGGTATATGACAAAGTTGGGTCCAATCGACTTATTTTGACCTCTGGAATACGTGGTAGCTCTATGTCCCAGGAGTTTTGGGACACCCTGTTATAAAATATAAGTAAAAGCAATAGCTATTTGCTGGACAAATAGCTTTAAGTATTAATAAATTTCTAATTGAATAGATTAAGAGGATTAAATTAGCAATAGCAACTGCTTGAATTCGGTTTAGGCAAATATGTCTGTGTGACGGAGCAAAAATACTATATTTTGGATTCAGGGTTAGATTAAATAGATTTAGTCATATACTCACTGGGACCGCGGTGGTCGAGTGCGAGAACGCATTGGCCACTCGAGGTCACACTAAATGCAGTTGCTCCGTTGGGGCGATCGAATCCCGACTGGGGCAACCGCATTTCGCTTAGTTAAGTTTAGGGTGCATGTTGCATGAATGTTTAGTATGTAAGGGACGCCCGCACCCCACTGAAGTAATGCGAAAGCGGTTCCGGGGGGGGGAACGGTAGTATGAATGTGTGGAAAAAAAAAGTCATATACTCACTAACTTAGGAAGGAAGGAAGAACATTTTTGGAGCCACCCCTGTTTATTATTTATAAATATTAATATTAACTTTATAAGAGATGCTTGGAAAACCGCGTCCTAGATCTCGCTCTTTCAAATCAATTAGTCAACGTTATTTTTAGACATTAAACACATAGTTAAAACAAAATGCTATTTTTCCCAACAACGATTCCATTCCCAATAGCGTTTAAATATAATATACAAATAGTATTTGCCTAGTAAAAAGCTATTTCCATGAAATAACTATCTTCATTGTAACATGGCGAACACGTTCGTTTTCTGACATTGAATTCTATTTTAATTCGATCCCAATGTTTGGGTTTCTTAAATTTAAATTCAAAATATTACTTATTACCATGGTGTGTTTGATCTTCCAAGATATTTCATTTTCGGCGTTGGCGTGATATGTTTAGTTAGTTTTTAATTATGGAGTATCACTTTTAGCTTCATGGTTATTTTCATTCGAATAATTTTTGCTACAATACTTCAATATTTTGTAATTTTGATATTTTCTTACTAGGTAAGTTCATTTTGCTTCTTCTGAAAATGTGAAATATTTTTATATTGTTATTTTAGTCTGAAGATGAACCCTAGTGAATTCGAAAACGTTTACCTTTAGCAACATTATATTTATTTTGTGGGATTGACTGTGGTTTTATTCAACGACTTATCTACCTTATCCTATTTTGAGGCCTGTGGATTTCAATGAGTTTATTCATTGTTGTTGGCTTTGCCCTAAATTTTAGGAGTTCGATCCCCCATTTCCTTAGCTCCAGTTTTTGAATATCATTAAAACTTAGTTCGGTTAATAGATGTAACGTTGGTTTAAAATAATGGAGAGTTTGTAACAATAAATTGTTTTATTTATTTCAATAAAATTATAGTTTTTCAAATACATTTTTCAAATAATTAAAGATCTTTGCGTATATTTTTTGTTGCTTAAACTAGCTATCTACCCGTTTTTTAAGTTCGCTTAAATAGAGCTGTAATAAATTCCAATTAAAACTTCGTATTATTTCACAGATAAGCGAATCCTCAGGCAATGACCTTTTAATTCTTTGATATCATATTTTTTGTAACTTTCAACGATAACGCTCTTATCATTAATTGTAGTATAATCGTAAAACACAGCACAAAATAAATATATCTGAAACTTTCTAACATATTAGTCAATAGTAATAAAAGTTGTACAAAATATGTAGCCGTTATGCTGCACATTTTGCAGTGACAAGGCAGTGTTATTACAAAAATAATTTAATAAGTAGTCCTGCTGTAAGTAACGCAGAAATAAAAGCTGCGTTTTATCGCAGATCAAAATTAGAGATTTATAAATAAACTTAAATAAATTACATAATATCACAGATGAACTGATACTACCAGTTCTGTATCACCATTAGGGAGGTTCGAGTCTTTCCTATTATCGGTTAGGTTTTCTTCACTCTCAAACGTGGACTGCGGACCCCATTCATCCGTTGGTCGGAACCATTCGCAGCCAGACTAAAAATTAAAATCTATAAGCACAAAGTCGATAGTTTTATCTTTAGCATATAAAAAATTCAGAGATACCCTGCTTGAATACGTAATATGACGAAACAATAGTGTCAGTGCAACAAGGTATTTCCGGAGATTTATAAAAGTGAACAACATACATAGTGTTTGGTATAGTAGGTGTAAATGGCAAAAACTGGCATAGGTACTAATGTAGACAGACCAATCATAATTCCAATTGCGTCCGCCCATTTGGGAAATACATAGTCTTCATACATAGCTGACGAAAACGTGGCCATTTGGAAAGCAAACACTCCCTAAAATGTGACAATTAATTTACAAAATAAGATGCTAAATCAGATCAATTTACCAAGCAAGACAGCGGCGTAAGGATCACCCAACAAACCCACCAATACCAGTAAGAAAATTTGGAAATATTCATTGCCATATCCTGCATATTGTCCAAAAACCGCCTGCATCCATAGGCCCAGGACGCAGAAACAACCTCGGCAAAGCCTATTAGCAGAATAGCCCAGGAGGCTGTATTCCACTCCAAAAGAGTAAACAAGTAGACTCCTCCGTCAAAGCATTGCGGAATAGCTAAAATAAAGCACGTGAGGCAAATACCCAACGTAACCTTAGAATGGTGGTTTCTCAACTGTGGCCATTTATCGAGAATAGTAGTGCTTACTGCTTCTATTCCAGCAAATTGACTTCCCAATCCAAGTATAAACAGCATGAAGAAGAACAGCACTGACCACAGTTGGGGTAGCGGTATCCTCAGAAGAGCTTCTGGATACGCAACGAAAGCCAATCCGGGACCTTCAGAAGCTACTGCATCTACGGGTAAATCCATTTGTTTAGCCAAGAAGCCAAGCATAGCAAAGATGGCAAATCCTGCATATACGGATGTGAAAATATTTGCGCCGGTAACAATTAGAGCATCCTTAAAACAGTTGTTACTGAAATCGTTATACGAAGCCAACGTTATCAGTGAACCACAACCAATTCCAAAGGAATAAAATGTCTGTGAAGCGGCACTTCCCCAAACTTCGGAACTCAACATCATTTCCCACTTAGGTGTAATATATAACAGAATTCCATCTATTGCACCATCTAATGTAACACCTCGAATCACCAATATGGTTAATACTACGTAAGGAAACAAAGCGGTAAAATACACGGCTTTTCCGGATGTTTTTACACCTCGTATTACACACATATAACCAATAATCCATGCGAATAGTAAGCAAAGTACCAGTTGCCACCTTAGTTTGCCGAAATCTTCCCAGGTGGACTCACCGACGCCCAAAACGTAATCGTTAAAATATTCTTGCGATGCTAGAGTTCTCACCACAATATTATTAATATGTGTTTGAGTGCCATTTTCGAAACCACAATAAGTTCGATTTACCATGGAAGCACCGTCTCCATACTTCTGACAAAGATCTTGTACCAGCATACATCGTTGCTCATAAAATGTTTCGTTGACGTTGCACTTTTCATCTTCTAAACCGCTAAAACAACCTAAAAGAATAATGTGTATTTATAATTATATTAATAATACGAATCGAGAAATTTAATGGTAGAGAACTTCTGGCATAAAGGCAATCTCCTGCAGTTCCAAGAACACGTGACATACATAAAACAGTTTTAAAACTAAATTCCTAATTATTTATATTTATATACAATCATAGTTTATCCAGTTCTTCAACAAAAACTGTGGAAAAATACTATATCTTTTATAATGCATTTACACGATTTCATTGATACTTTAATAAGGTTTTCATGAACAATGCTATAAAAAACCATTAATCTATCATATAGGGTTTGTCCGAAAAGTAATGTCAGTGATTTTATTGTGAAGCGACTATACGTCGCAGCGCGCTCGGACACGTTGGGATCGGTGGAGGAGGAAGTCAGCTTACAAACACGGGGTCGCTCAGTTGTCTACCACCATCCGGAGAGTAAGGAAAGGCTTTTCCGTGTAACTCGTTGTCGTCTCCCGTGCAAGCCGCAATGCAGCGCTCGTTGGAACAAAGCATTCCCATCAAGTTTTGTGTGAAACTCGGCAAGTCCGCAGTGGGAACTGTTCCTATAATAAACACGGCCTTTGGTGATGATTGTTTGTCGGAACGTCAAGTCTATGGTGGCACAAGGCTTTTTAGAAGGCCGTGAAGAGGTCAGTGATAAAGCCCGCGCTGGATGGCCATCAACGACCACTACCGACGAAAATGTGTTTAAGTGTTCATTTAGTGGCACAGACATTAAATATTCCAAAAAGTACCGTCCACGAAATTGTGACGAACAATTTGCAGATGCGAAAAGTGTGCGCGAAGTTGGTGCTAACGGACGACCAAAGTTGAAAGGTGCCAGGAATGTTGGGAGTTTTGTAAAAGTCACCCCCACTTTTTAGACAAGTCATCACAGGTGACGAGTCTTGGGTGTTTGAATACAACCCCGAAACAAAAAGGCAAAGTGCCGAGTGGCACACCTCGTCGTCACTTCGCCCCAAGAAGGCGAGAATGAGCAAGTCAAAGGTCAAGACCATGCTCATTGTGTTCTTTGACATCAGGGGGCTCGTCCACCATGAGTTTGTACCACATGGTACAACCGTCAACGCCAAATTCTACGTAAAAATGGTCAAGAGACTTAAACGAAGGGTTCATTGCGTCCGGCCCGATATCACGGACGATTGGAAACTTCACCCTGACAACACCGCTACCCACACCGCCTTCCTCGTGATCCGCTTCCTGACTGTCAGCGGTTCCCCAGCCGCCCTACAGTGCTGACGTGGCTCCCCCAAACTTCTTTTTGTTTCCGCGCTTGAAAACTCCCATGAAGGGACATCATTTCGGAACAGTTGACAAATTCAAAGAGGCTTGCACCAAGGCTCTAAAGGATATTCCGGAGGAAGCCTACCGTGACGCCTTCAATGCCTGGAAATCTCGCTGGAAGCGATGAATCGACGCAGGAGGAGCCTATTTTGAAATCTTTTAATGTGTTGTACTCATCTGATCAATAAATTTTTTTTCATCGACTCACTGACATTACTTTTCGGGCAAACCCTGTAATTCAATATACCGTACATATTATCCAGTCTTCTTCTTCCTGTTCCTATCGACTAGGACCATGTCTTGTTTGTCTGGCCTGCTTATTCATTTGATGACGAGAACCAACTCTGGTGCCGTCTTTTGGGTGGGCGTCCCGGTCGTCTCGTCCTATTGGTGTGCTGTTAATGCATATTTTTGCTAATCTGTCGTCACTCATGCGTTCTACATGCTCATTCCACTCCTTTTTTCTTCTTTTCGTTCACTTTAGCACATCTCGCACTTCGCATCTTCTTCTTGTTTCAATGTCCGTTTGCCTGTCTCTCAAAGTGATTCCCATTATAGCTCTTAATACTCTCATTTCTGTTGTTCTTGCTTTACGTTTCGTAACTGATGTCTGTGCTCCAGTTTCAGTTCCGTAGGTTAGAATTGGCCGAACCATTGTTTTATATATTCTTGTTTTGTTTTCTAACCGCATATGTTTGTTTATGTATGTTGCTTTCGTGCCTCGGATGTTAGGTCTCTACTGCTTTTTATTTCAACACCCAAATAATTAAATTGCATAACCTGTTCTATTATTGTTCCTTGTATTTCCAGCTTACACCGTCTTGGGTTTTTTGATATTACCAACGTTTTTGTTTTGGCTGTTGAAATTTCAATGTTATACCTTTTTCCTGTCATGTTTAGTCGATTGAACAATCTTTGCAATCCATCTTCGTTACTTGCTGTTAATACTGCATCGTCCGGGTAGCTCTAGATATTGATATTTTTAGTCCCCATTCTACAGCCTGGTATGTTTGCTAGGACTTCTATCATTTTGCCCATTATTAAGTTAAACAGGAAAGGTCTCAGCGAGTCCCCTTGTCTTATTCCTGTCTTTATCTCTATGGGTTGAGTATTACCTCTCGTTGTTACTATTTCCGTTGGGGGCCCTGTGTTTAGATCGCATATAGTGTCTACTATGTTTTTTGGAATTTCTTTTTCTTGCAGTATGTCTATTATATCTTGTTTTCTCACTCGATTAAAAGCCTTTGTAAAGTCAACGAAACACAGGAAGACGGGGTTGTCATATTCAATCGACTTTTCGACAAGTTGTCTCAATATGAAAATTGCATTCACCGTACTTCTACTTTTTCGAAAGCCTTGCTGCTTTTCTGCTATAGGTATGGACGTTCTTCGTCTGTTATGCATTATTGAAGTGAACAGTTTTAGCACGGATTCTAGTAATGATATATCGCGGTAATTATTTGGATATTTTCTATTCCCTTTTTGTATATGGGTATAGTATAGCATTCTCTTCATCTTCCTTTCCGCTATTACCTTTTGGAACAGTTTATGTATATCTATAATGAGGCTGTTTCCTCCTTTCTTAATCAACTCATTATATATACCGTCAGGGACGGGAGATTTTTATTTTTTAGTTTGCCTATCTCTTCTCTAATTTCATTTACTGTTATAAAGGTGGTTTCATCTACTACGTTGTTATCTTCTGTTATCATTATATCTTCTTGACTACTTTGGTATAACTTTTGGAAGTGCTGCATCCACTTTTGATTTTTTCATTTTCATTAATTTGCTTTTTCTGATTTTTCAACAAACATTCTCCATATTTTTTCTGTGAGCCATGGAGATCATGGTCCATTTCACTTGTATATTTTCCCAATTGTTTATTTCTCTTATTCTCTGATTCACCTCATTTCTATGCGATTCTCTTTCCTGTTGATTGTTGTTTCTTTCGTACTTCAGAAATGCTCTTTTTTTCTTCTCTGTTAGCTTTTTGATCACTTCGTCAAACCACATACCGTTCTTGTTTTAACTTTATTCTTATTTACTTTCCTACTTCCTAAGGCTTCTTCAGCTGCGTCAATTATATGTTTTCTTATTTTTATCCATAGTTGTTCAATGGTACAGATTTGATAAAGTAGGTTTGTGCTTGGGTGGGCGACGCTTTCGATATTAAGTTTTTATACGTATAATGGTTTTGTTTTTTCTATCTTTATTGTTAGATTTAATTTCCACAAAACCAGCCCATCAGATCTCCACTAACTAATGTGCAATGTTTACGTCTTACAAAGGATTTGTGTTTTCTTAAATAAAGCACTTGGTATTGCGATATTGTTCTCAACCCGAGTTTCTATATTTCCTTCATTTTTTTTGCAAATAGCAATTTCAGTACTAATGTGGATACCGTAATATAATTTATAATTCTATTCTTTCTTAAAACTCCTACGTGTCTGGTACAGAAAGGAAGAGCTTTGTATTGTACAGGGAAATTTAAAAATAAGTCGAGTATTCTATTTACGATAAAAAAACAAGATAAACATTGGTACTAAAAAAACTGTGAAATTTATACGTTTCGACAACAGGAAAATAGAATTTTGTCTACCTAGAATATCAGAGAAGGTGTATTGCATCTGAACTAAATACGACGTTTATTACAAGCAGTAGCTGCTTTTGGAACTAACAGTTGTCTTTCCTGTACTGATTCTCATACCAGAATGTCAACATACATTAGTGTTTGTAAAAATACACATACATGAATCACATATAAACTACTGAACTGAAATACTTTCATATTGAGATATTTTTCCTCGAATATGAGGAAGTAAACACATCAGTATGCTATCTGTTGAATGGAAAGTCAAAGCAATATGTATAAGTGGGTTATAAAATCTTGATTTCCGGATTGAATTGAAACCTGTTTTGAAACGATTCGGTGAAAGTGGCTCCCGTAAAATGGAAGCCAGTCAGTTATAAATTATTCTTCTTTTTTACAAGGAATTGTAAAAGGATGCAATTTACAACATATACAACCAAGAGCATGCCAATCGTTGCCTTTTCTCAAATACTACAAACGTCTTCTTTTTGACCAAGACTAATACATTAAGAACTGTTATTGTACTTAATCAGCCGTTAATGTGGTTTAATGACAAGCATTACAGATGAAACATAATTAACCAAAATTAAACGTCCAATTTGAAATTTTCATTATGTAAATGACCAATTAACAAAGAGTCGCAATTATCCTGAAACTACTAACAATAGCTCTTAAACTTTACTACCAAAGTATCGTAAATTCACAAATTATGTAATGCCTTAATTATAAAGAGGAGTAAGTAATAAAAACACAAAGGCCGTTTAAACCACCCACCGTGGAGCAAGCGCTCGTTCTAGCGGGAATATAAAACCATTCAAAAATAATATTCGCGTTACCTCAAACAGTTATAAACAAATAAAACCTTATTAACCTCAGCCACAAAAGGGCTCTCGTTATTGCTTCATTGCAGCATAGAGTATTAATCGTTTACTTTGAAGTTGTTCTTAATTACGTAAAACAAATAATCAGTTTCGCTTTTGAGGTGCCAAGCAAAGGCGTTAATTAAACTTCAGTTTTCGTTTATTCGAGACTTTCTTTCATTTAGTTGAGCGCGTTTACATTAGCGGAACGAGGGTAAAACAGAGAAAATGTTGGTATTAGAAACGAGAAGGGTTTAGTAAAGGGTAAGTCAGAGCGCTGCTTTTAATTGCTATTCTGCTCGCTTGTAAATCAGAATACTGGGGCTATTCGTTTTTCTTGAAATGTTGTCAAAACGGTCGAAGCTTAAGTTGTTTCTAAGGAAAGCTACTAATCTCCTAATAGATGTACATCTCAGCTTACTTTAATGTTAACTTTATCACTTAATCAGTAACTAATCTCCTACTGTTCCTATAAAAATATAATAAACCTAATTCAAGGCTAGACGCAGCTGTTATCTTATCTGCAACCCAGAAGTTCTCTCCCACATCGGAATGACTTGTATGTAACCTTACCAATAGTGTTGAAGCTGTTTTGGCAGGAACCCCATCCCAATTCACTGCTAAACGAGGCAAAAAAGTAGAAAACGGTCCATGCAATAATCACCATGTAGTATATAGTGACTAGAAATATGACAACTATGGTACAGTAGCCAAGGCCACTGAAAATTGGAGCTATCCTAGCAAATGCTTGATCCGGGCCCAATCCAGAGTATTGTCCAAGCACCAATTCCAAAAGAAATATTGGCATCCCCATAACAATTACCATTATTAGGTATGCGAATAGAAATGCTCCTGAAATAAAAATAATAGAACATAAATAAATTTAATGTATTTTAAAATCAATTAAGGTCATGATGGAGAATCATTTTTTATAATAATATAAACTGGATAAGGAAGGAAAAAGTATTGCGAGGCATGCCATTACGAGTGTCTTCGATTTACGATAACTTACTAGTTATAATTTGATTAAAATTAGTTAAAACTAGAATAGATTTCATCAAACTTTCGAGGAATTAAAAACTCTATTGCGAAATGACCGATAACTGTATCGCTAATTACGTAATTAGCATTTTAATGAATCAGCAATTCAAATAAGCAAGCGTGTTTTCCCAAATTCAGATTTATTCTATAGTTTTTGAATTAATTCTGCACCAGCGTGGATTTATTGTTATTAGTTTATTAATGGTCCTTATCGGTCTTAGTCGAGTTATTAATAACTTTAATTAAATGACATGATCGGTCGAATTGGCAATAACGAACGCTAGTTGGAACAAACCCTAAATCACTGCCCCGCCTGATTTAGAGCTCTTTCTCCTACTCAAAGTATAATATTGTTTCAGACTTTTGGGTTTGGCTTTGCCGTGTTAATGAAATCCCTTTCTTATCAGAAGGCCATAAATTGTAAACAATGTCTCGTATTTTAACCATTTTGAAATTAGCATACGTCCAAGTATTCATGATGCCAAGCCAAAGGTGTCGTTGACAAGTTGACAAAATAGAACTGCTCTCTAAAGGCTAAGGATCAAAAAAGAAATGTTTCCATTAAAAATTGTAAAGCTGTAACAGTAAAGTTTGGTATGGATTATTTGTACGAATTTAAGTTATAGAGCTACGGTTTCATCGCAAGAAGTACCTTTCAAAACGCAATTATGTATAATGTATTACCATCTCGCCATTTTACGTACGTACTTGAAAATTATATTTAATTTTGTTTGAGTAACGGAGGAGGACTTTATTGTTTCGATACATCGCTTCAACTTATTAAAAGGAACACGATAACACATCTATATAAAACATTACCAAAAGCCTAATCAAATGCAAAATACTAGGAAAAAATAAATAATTGTTTGAACGAAACTCAAAAATATTTTTCCCGGTATATCGTTCGATATATCGACCATAGGAGGACGATTAAAATTCACAATTCACATTAGTTTGTCCAAAAACCAATCTGCAACTTTCGATACACCATTACTTGCCTTCGAATAGTCACCCTTTATATTCGCTGCCTTTTTTACGGTTGTCTGATCTTGTATTAAGAAGCGAATTCGCTATACAAACAAATACTAGAAGCAACTATTGTTTTAAAGTAATTTAAAAACGTTTGTCATGAAGAATGTGTTTGACATTAAAGTTTGTCTTAGAATATGATTTCATTTGGATTAAGCGCTCTCGATCCTATCAGAATAATAGGAAAAGTTTACTAAACCCCAAATTCATCCTATTGGAGAGCGGACTAATTCCCGACCATCACTTTGGATTTCGGCAGCAGCATGCTACCACTGAACAAGTTCATCGTGTTGTGCATAAAATTGTCAAGGACTTCAACGAAAAACGATACTGCTCTGCTGTATTTATTGACGTGGCCCAGGCGTTCGATAAGGTTTGGCATGACGGCCTACTAATTAAAATCAGGAACAAATTTGCTCCAGATTACTACCAACTTATTAAATAGTACCTTGGAGACAGGCACTTTCTAGTCAAGTTTGGAGAACAAACGACTCTATTTCCCATCAACTCTGGAGTTCCGCAGAGGAGTGTGTTGTGGCCAATATTGTATATTCTCTTCGCAGCTGATCTTCCAACATCTAGAACAATAATGACAGCAACATTTGCAGACGACACTGCTGTATTAGCTTCATACTCTGACAACTTACAAACTCATCTAGATACTTTACCACAATGGTTTAAAAAGATTAATGAACCGAAATGCGTTCACGTACTTTTACAACAAGGCGAGAAACCTGTCGAACTATATTATTCAATAACCAGCTAGTCCCACAGTGCCAAATACTTGGGAATTCACCTTGATAGGAGACCGACATGGATGGATGAATCATGTCACAAACAAAGAAGTATTAAGAAGAATGGGGAGGGACAGAGAACTATTAGGTACGGTAAAAAAACGAAAAACATCTTACCTTGGACAGTTTACCGTAATAAAAAATACGAACTTTTACAACAACTTATGGAAGGAAAAATAGAAGGGAAGAGCGGACCAGGTAGAATGAAGTACTCATGGCTCAAGAACATTCGGGTTTGGACAGGAATGAACAGCAATTCACTAATAAGAACAGCCAAGGACAGAAACGATCTTGCCCAAATTGTTGCCAACCTGCAATAATGAAGACGGCACCGCTAAGAAGAAGTAACAAGGAGACCAACATGAAAAAACATATCTGAATGAAACGCAAGCAACTAGGCGAAAAGTATCGGAAAATGTACCGACTTTTAGGACGTAGCTCGCAATTGTCTCTGGATAATAAAATATTACTTTACACAGCTATAGTCAAGCCAATCTGGACCTACGGCATCCAGCTGTAGGGGACAGCAAGTAACTCAAACATAGAAATTTTGAGACGCTTCCAAGCTAAGACGCTAAGAACCATGGTGAATGCACCTTGGTACGTGCCCGATGAAATCATACGCCGAGACCTAGGCATACCAACGATTAACGAAGAAATACAGCGTTACAGCGTGCGCTATCATGATCGAATTAGTGCCCACCCCAACAATCTAGTTGAATGCCTGCTAGAAAACGAAGAAGAAGAGCCCAGACTTAAAAGATTCAGGCCAGCAGATCTTCCAAACCGATTTGAGTGATTGTACGTGAGCTGAGTTAGTGTTGTGTTAACCAACCCTAGACCAAATTAACTGTATTTATATAATAATTTGTTATTGAACTATTTCCTTCATGACATGCATGTTAGGATAAGTCATACAATTTACTTATTGTCAATAAATGACAGATTGTAAAACATTAACCAATTAAAAAAAAACCAAATTGCTCGCGAAGGAATTATAGTAGTTCTTGTATGTCAATTGTTTGTTGAGTTATAATAAAACACGAATAATATAATTCCAAACACGATGAAAATCAACTTCTACGAGAATTCCTCTTTTTTTGAAAAATTTACTATCAAGATGCCTAAGACAATAAGCAAAATATTAGGATGTAGAATAATAGCAAAAAGAAGAAGTGCACTTCCCTGGCAACTAGTTGAAGCACTTATTCAATTTGACGTACTGGATACTTCCTGTAACTCTCATATACAGCTTGCTCATTATCTACCGCAAAAAAATGCCCTACAATGGTCTGCATCGAAAATTGAAACCTAAAGCTATCAGCATTTTGGCGTTCACTTTTCCAGATACAAGCAAGTTTTAGATTTTTAAAATGGGCAACATTGTAGATGGTAGAACACGTTTGACGTTTGTATATTTATTTTAGCAACCCAGAAATATAAGAAGATGTAATCAAATACAGTACAACTAAGTTAATTCGGACCCTCCAGTAATTCCATCACTGCCAAAAAATTAGGACAGTTTTGTGTCATTTAACTGTAGAATCCGAACACATTCCAGAATCCTTTAAAACATGTTTTATAAGGCACGTAAACAATTTTAGATGAGCAAAATTCACCACAAACGGGAGTTCTTTTAATATATAACACTCCCTCTCATACATCCAAGGATGAATTAATTTTAATCCAAACTTTAGAGTTGTGGTTTTACCCCCCAACTGGACAGTAATATCAGAAGCAATGCTTCAAACTGTAATACAAAATACGAGAGCAGCCTTGTAAGTTTTTACAGAAGCCAGTAAAGAAAAACAGTTTTTGGAACAAACTGTTTTATTGCTTTTCAAAATATTCGCCTTTAAGATTTATACCTTTTCATGTATTCAAACCAATTCTCGAAACATGTTTTCCACTTTGAGGTTGGTATCTCAAAAACATGGTTTTTGAAGGCTTCAGCAGCTTCTTGAGGTGATGAAAATCGCTGTCCACCATTTTTTGTTTGATATTCTGGAACACACAGAAGTTCTTAGGCGATAAATCAGGTGAATACGGACAATGAGACATTAATTCGATGTTTTTCTCCTTCAAATAATCAATTGTGTGCCGTGCTGTGTGAGAGCTGGCATTGCCATGATGAAGAATGATGCCACGTTTTCGGTTGTTTTTCCTGATTTCGTCGATGACTTTTGACAAACAAATTGTTGTATACCTTTCAACGTTAACTGTTCTTCCACCCTATAAAGGAATGGTTGGACATGGACATGTCAAGTACAACCGAAGAAACAAGCGATCATTTTCTTGGAAGTGCTTCGTGAACGAACAACTTTTGTGGGATTCGGTTCATCTTGGAACGCCCAAAAAAGTGGGTTGTTGCTTAGTTTCTGGTTCATCAGAATATGTCCAAGTTTCGTCACCTGTTACGATGTCGTGTACGGATTTTGCCGTTCCTAGCTCGAATTAGTTGAGCATTTCCGTACACCAATTAACACGAGCCTTTTTTTGAGCTTCAGTCAAATTATGCGAAATCCATCGGGAACAGATATTTTTCACAGCTAAATGTTAATGCAAAATCGAATGTACTGCAGTCTTCGATATGCCTAAGGGTGCCTCTATCTCACTGTAAGTCACACTGCAATCATATTCAATCATGTTGCGCACAGCATCAATGTTTTTTAGAATAACAACCGATTTTGATCGACCTTCACGAAATTCATCACTGACGGAAGAACGACCAAGACGAAATTCTGCATATCAATTGTAAACAGTTTTTCTAATAATGCTTCATTACCAAAAGTTAAATGAAGCGATTCTATGCATTGTTGTTGAGTCAGGTCTTTCCTAAAATTGTAAAAAATCATCCAAAGTGGTTTAGGGAAAAAGCTGTTGACTACTTAATATCTGAGGGCAATGATTTAAAAAACACTTTGAAGACCTACAATTTGGAAGGGGCTGTCATAAACCTGCATCACTCATGGAAAACTGTAACTTACAAAAATATCCAAGAAAGTTGGACGCTACTAAAGGATAACGGCACGAAGAAGATTAATTTCGCTTAAATCAGTTAAAACAACAGTGGGAATCTGAATCAGTAAATACAAATGTGAACCCCATTTAGCAAATGTTGAATTAGGTCGATCCATAAGTTAGTGCTGAGGAAGTTGTAAACTGGCTAACTGCACAAAGTGAATAGACGGACCAAGATTGAATTGCAGAGACTTCTAAAACGATAATGAGAGGAATATTACTGATTCCGAATGTGAGTTTCTAAAACAATCTTGCGATAAAATCATGTACAAATATATGATGTTATGTCATTTTCTAAAAGCTTTCAATGGATAGAAGTAAATAGCATTCCAATGCTGTTTTATTAAGAAAATTGAAAGAAAAACCCAGTACACATTTTTCGAAGACAAAAAAACAGTAAAACATGCGTTATTATATTATATAAAATCATTCTGTATGAATGTAGTCCTATTATTTATTTATGAAAATAATAAAAATTCATTTAAAATATCTTTCTTGCTTCATTTGTATAGTTTTTTCAAATGTCTCTATAATCCGTAACATTCGTAAATCTGGACGAGTGGAAAATTTTATCTGTCCGGATTACCGAGGTTGTACTGTATTTTTGCATGTAATAGAAGTTCGAAGTTCTATCAACCATCTAAATATGACAGTATGAAGGAAACTAATAAAACTTATTGCAGAAGTTTGGTAATGTCTTCTTTAGAAAACTTTCTTGTTAAAGACACACAGTGTACTTTTTCCAGCAGACGAGGAATACGCTGTAGTACAAAAAACCATCGAGGTTTACCCCAAGTGTAAATTAAATACTGTTCCCTTGTATTTGATATAATTAAGCAACAATTCTTTATTTTTTATAAAAATTAGTGTAAATTTAACGCTTGCATCAAAAACCTTGTAAATCCGTCTAAATCAGTTTCCCTTACAAATATTCCAGTCTCTTCTTTAATATAAATCGTGTACCAACATGAACGATAAAAACAGAGTACGTGAATCGTACAACAAATTTAACCGCCAAGTATTAAATATGAAAGGATAATTTCTTGTTTCCTTATATGCTTGACCTAAAATTTGAAAATATACGATTCCTTTGTTCGTATTTTAAGGCAACAAACTTCGAACCCTATTGTATTATCACCAACTTATATTATCAACTTTCGATTGTAACTATTTGGCCTTAATATTACGATATCAACAAGAGTTTTGTAATAATGTTTACGCAAATCAAAGTTGTTTTATTAAATTTCCAAGGTTATTAGATTAACACAGGTACGTATTTGAACATATTTGTGATGCTTTCAATTAGCTGCCATCTGTACAACACTATCGATGCCCCACATTCAAAAATGAATACTAGTTTTAAAAAATTACTAAAAGAAAAATAAGTTTACATCCCTTAAACATGTGGGATGGAATGTTGCAGGGAGAGTAACATCTTAGGCTTCACAAAAATTAATATTTGTTATAAAACAAAATGAAAACTCCATACATTCAACTACTAAGAGTGTAAGATTATCACGGAAAACGATTACGTATACACACATAGTGCTTGTATTGTCAGCCATACACAAGGCAGTAATGAATTATTGTCCGTATTAGTTAATAAAAATTGTATCAGCAATGTGATAATCAACTTTCAAAGAGTTCTCACAGATTTACAATCCATAAATTCTTTTCCCTCATTACGTCTCGGAAAACCAGCCAGTACGTGCCTTGTTTGTTGAACACAACTGACTAATGTCCAATTTCACAGTTCAACCATAATTTTGAAATAACTGTAAAATGCACACAGTAACCAGGAATTATTATAAAAGCCGAATGAAACCCTACATTTTGCATTTTACACGAGCTGTAATATTAGTCCATAAAACTGATGGACGCTAGCCTAACCTTGTTAAATTGCACACTAACAACAGCAATCATGTAATGACTTCCCCGAAGCATGCAATTCCTGCTTAGTTGTTTTAATGGTATCACACACGGACATACACTACATTTCAAATTGATGAAATGATTCTGTTTAAAAAAGCAATTAGTTGAAAGTGTTCCGACAAGATCCTACAAAAGAAGTCGTTTATATCAAATATATATATATATAAAGTAAATTCGTCAAAGTAAGTAAGTACAATAACATATCTGAATATAAAACGTCGTTTTTGAATTCCAAAAGCACAGGGGCAACGTAATCAGTTTAGCGGGTGATTAAAAAAATATGGGATTTTGGTAAAACAATGACTTGTCTGGATTTTCGTTAGCGTAACCCATGAAATTGCTAACATTAAGTAGAATATATTTTTGATCAGCATAAACAGAGTGTTGACAAAGGGGTTATATATTTAAGGGGCATCCAAAACAAGTCAAACAGTCTTAATCAATATGGGTCGACAAACGAACCATTTGCGATATATGAACAGTTTTTGTTTGAACTTTTATTAATATTTAACACCAAAAAACACCCAATTAATTGTTTTATGGTACATTTTTTAAAATTTCCCCGTAGACACAAGCCCTGCATCTTCTCAAGAAGAAACTGCGTACCATTTTAAAATGCCCGGTCTTACTGGATTGTTTAACAGTTTTCAATTCGCTGTTTGAACTTGACAGCATTATTTACAGGTGTTGGGTACGTTAAACATTTTAGGTCTTTCCATACATAAAAGTTCAAATGATTTAAGCCAGGAGCGTGGATGTTTTTGGCGTTTAAAGTAAACGAACAACAAAAAGTCGCTCATATCTAGCCAACAGTTACCTGGAGACTCATGTTTAGACCTTCGGATTTCAAGGGGTTTTCAAAGAGAAGCACAAAATAAAGCCTTAAATCAAAGAAGAACTGGTTTCTGAAGATAGTATATGCCCCTTAATAAATCTTTAACACCTTTTTCATGTACAGATATCTCTTGATAAGGTATGGAAATAAATATCGATATCTCGTAAAATATATGGTATTCTATATAATAGCAGGTAATTACACAATACACAATATATTCAGGTAACACTTGTTTAATTAAACCACAATACATTGAACTTAATATTTCCGATATTTAGCCAAAATAAACTGTTATAAATATGGATAATATTTGCCTGTAATTAATAATATCCAAAAATGCATACTCTTACACACTCAAAATGTCCCTGGTCTAACGAATAATATAAATAAGTATTCAAAATAACAACATCGTTTGGTAATATCAAACCGATTTCACGATTTTTCTCAGTACGTATGCTAGTTATCAAGAGATCCAAAAAAAGCTGATCCCAGCGGGATGTGGAATGAAAAGTCACGTCTTTTCTAGACCAAAGGAATGTTTATAATGTCCATTTTAGGTTAGGTTGTATTAGCTGGAATTAAATAATAATGAAACGTCATTTTTAGGAGCAGAAATCTTTTATTGAGCAACAGTAAAAGAAATGAATAAACCTGAACTAATGTAATGATCACAACAAATGTCGAAAATGTCGGCCTTCTTCCTTCAAACTTTCTGAACCCGTCTTCTCATACCTTCAAAAACATTTTGTAATAATTGAGGTGAGTTGTTAATTTCTTGACAGTTTTCTTCAATTCTAAATTTCAGTTCGTTTAAATCATTAACTGGAGTTTTAAAAATGGTGTTTTTCAAATAGGGCCATAGAAAAATGTCCAAAACAGTAATATCACAAGAACGAGGGGGCTAGGGGGCTAGGGTGTTGCAGCATTCCTGCTAATGATTCGGTCATCAAAATATTCGCGTACAAAATTAATTGTATCTGCAGCTGCATGAGCTGTTGCGCCATCCTGTTGCAGAAAACCATCCCGTAGCTCATCATCGTGAAGTTCATTTAAGAAAGGTTGCAATAATTCGTTCCTGTACCTTGCTGCACTTAGCGTGCCTTCGAAGAATATTGTCCCAACTAACCTACGACGACTCATTCCAACCCAGACTCCTATTTTCTGTGGATGAAGGGGAGCTTTAATTGTAACGTGTGGATTCTCGCTACTCCAAATCCGCATATTCTGTGAATTAACATACCGATTATGGTAAAACCAGGCTTCGTCGGTAAAAAAAAGGTTCAATTTAATTGCTCATCATTGAGATTATCCAAAAACCAACGACAAAACTGAACTCTTTTTGGATAATCCTGTTCTAAAAACTCCTGAACGGAAATAAATCGATAAGGATGCAGATGCAAAGCTTGTCTCAATATTCTGTGGCATGTACCGTAACTTAAATCATCAACTTGCTGGCATAAATGTCTAATTGGTGTTTTTGGAGCCTCGTCAATTCGTTGTCTTGCAGTTTCAATTAAAGCAGCTACTATCTTCTTTGGCCTACCAGACCCTTCTTTCCTTCCAACACTTCCAGTTTCTCGAAAATTGCTGACTAAATTCTTAACCAAAACATAAAATTTTCGTTATGTAATAATTTCATTGGAATACCTCTCTCGGAATTCCACAAAACAAGGAGGAATCGAATAGGTCCATTCTCCGTCAACTTGAAAGACGTTCCGAAAGTAAGATTCAATAATGAATGCTCTTTGAAATGTATTAAAAATAATTTTAACAATCTGTCAGATTCGTATCAAAAAAAAGATAACTAATTTATCTGACATCATAAACATTCCTTTAGTCTAGTAAAGACGTGACTTTTCATTCCACAGCCCGCTGAGGATCAGCTGTTTTTGGATCTCTTGATATTTATTATTTATTTATCGAAGCGAGCGGCTGTTTGATATTTTCATAAACAATTTGCTAGCACGTCTTTTCGTTTGCTTACTTGGTGCTGGAATAACCACGAAAATATGTCAACACAACAAAACAACTATTGTTGCAAAAAAATTAACACGTACGTAAATTCACACTTGCATTTAAACTTTTCCGGAAACATAAGTAAACCCTCCCACCCTGTATAAAATATTACTTTTTGAGACCACGTTGCTGCAGACATAACTAAACTTTCAGCAGACTTTTTAAAGATAAGTTTTCTGAGAATTAAAGAAAAAGAATCGAGACCTTTTGTAAGATGCTTATCTACTTAAATTAGTTAAATTTAGAAGATGACATTACTACTTTATGTAGTGCTAGTTTAATTAAAATCCGGATCTGCTAGATCCACTCCGTCATTGGCAAGGATCCAGAGTTAATTTAAAAGCCAATTTGATATCCTTTCTAGGTACTTTTAGGTTTTAGTTGTAAAATAAGCCCACATCAGAGATGCCAGACATCCCGGTCTTCCGGAATGTGCGAAGCAGTCCCGCCCATTGCTAATCTGCGCCACGTCGCGTACGAACTTGAATTTTAAGGACCCAATAACGGCTAGAATCGAAAAAGCGAAATGATATGACAATGAACTTTGAAATGTACATAAAACACCAATCCTCGATTGCCATTTAGTAAGAAATGGTATTTTTCAACAAGTTACTTTCCAACAATTTTTAAAATTAATCTGAAATACATTTTGATTACTACCTTACATTCTAATGCAACTTACAGTAGAGAACATCACAACTTTGTAGTTCTTTACGATATTGATCTGGTAACGGTATGCTGTCGAAATCTCCAGAATTGTTTCGAAAATCATGCAACGGAAGTTTAAAAAATTTGGAAAGATACCTTTATACTCGCTTTATTATCGAAAACTTTTATTTACAACTTGATTCTAATATAAAAGGTGTCTAAGAAACATGAAATTGGTTATAACCAAACACGATGTAAAAATGAAATATATTAAAAAGGATATTTCTCTTTACGTGCTGTATCTCTTTCAAGACGTAGCATTACCCGCTACATCCACTAAATTGTTTAAATTATTTCAACGCAAGGTCTACGACGTTTCGGCGCAGCCCGTTTCGCCGCGTAAAGCCGTTACATATTTTATGAGTTTACTATTACAATTAAATCACGCTGAGAAAATGTTAAACTTTTAATTTACGTATGAGGCTCTATTTTAGAGGTTTGTCGCGATAACTTAACTTCCACATAAATTGAAATTGGGAACAAGAAAACATTAGCCTGTGCGTCGAAACAAAACACTACAATTTTTATGGCGTAAATAAGATTTTTTAAGCTCAGGTCTAAAAATGCAGTAAGTTTAAAAAAGTTTCCTATTTGTTACATACATTTTGGTACACGCTGTGCAACATAAAAAAAACATAACTCAACAAAATTATGTCAATTTACTGTAAACGTAAAAACTAACATGAACATTTATACGTTTGTTATCAATATCTTCCATAAATTAATACAAAACGGTTCTGCAGTTATGCATTCATCTTATAAATGGAAGATAATCCATGTATATGGTCTATTATATTTCTGTTTGTATAACCATCCATAATTCTCAAAGCATTATGTGTGGATATAAACGTATTCGCGCGAAAACGTCTTCGCACTCAACTGTCTTCGCACCGAATCGTCTCCGCGCTGAATCGTTCTAGCGCCGAATCGTCCCCAGCTCCGAATCGTCTCCGCGCTAAATCGTTCTAGCGCCGATTCGTCTTAGCGCCGAATCGTCCTAGCGCCGTATCATTCTAGCGCCGAATTGGTCGCGCCATCCCATTTCGTTTCAGGGTTTAGCCGCGGCTAATACATTTTCTGAAACGTCAGTTTGTATACATATTGTTATGTAATATTGTATGATCAGACCCTACGGCGACGCATTTACTGTGACAGTAAAATAATCACAAATGGGTGTTTCAGACACATTTTCCATTTTTTTCGTAACAGGATCGATAGTTTTTGCAGTACTTTTCAGTAGTCGCTCTCTAAAGTTCTTCCTAGTTATATTTCCTGTCTACGAAACAATTTTACACTATCGATTTAAGATTTATATGAATTATTTATAGCCAGTGGAGGCATTCATATGATATTCTTCAAAATAGTTTTGTACTGAATATTTGTTAATCCCATTAAACTGAATTCTGTTCCCAGAGAAACAATACATTATAAATGCGTTTCGGTTCACCGTGTACCCCATTTTGTGCCAAAAGCAAAAGTTGTTCAGAATTACAAAAATTGTGAAAATAGCCGCTTTAAAAAGTAGTATAGTTGACCAAAATTTGAAATCGATTGGAAATAAAATATGGACGATACAGGAGTGTAAAGGTGGAGTGAAACACACTGTATATAAATTGCTATCACTTCCACTTGTTCCAAAACTGATGCACAAACTAACTATAAGCATATTCATATCTGGCTTATGTTTCACAAGACATCGATTCTACGCTCTACGAGCGTTACTCAAAAGTTTAGCAGATATCCCTTGTTCCTTTGTTCCACAACAACCTGGATAGAGATTGTTGTTGGTAGTACAGGAAAGTTGAGGGAAATCGTATCTCTCACATTTCTGTACATGTAGATTATGCCTAAACCAGTCTGAGAATTCAATTCTTAGGGCAGTCTTTTTCTTAAGCAATCCATACTATTTTATTTACTTTTACCAAAATGAAGGTAATTGGTGATGTTTTTCAATTAAAAAAATTGTAGCTTAACTAAATAATAACTTTGTTGCTGCTGGTTATGGTAAACAACTAAAATTATTTATAAATTCTTAGCATTTTTCTGATTTTAAGAAAAGTAGATCGATCTTGACAATGGGGTTGTATACATTATGTGTTACATGGTGGTAGTTTTTTTTTAGGGTGAAAAGTTACACTAAATTAAGTCAACTTGTAACATACATTGTAGGACGATATATTCTTATTTTTAAGTACTTTTGCAATTTTTTTTCATATTATTTTATACACTTCATTACAAGATTTAATACGTTGTCTATAGTATACAGGGCAGTTCTAAACATGTGCAAAAAACTTTAACTACGTATAGCTGAGGTTACATAACCCCTAAATCAGCTAGTAGTTTTTGAATATTGATACCGTTACGTAGATATGGGTCGTCAAAGTTTTTATACATCAATTTATAGAAATGTAAATAACTTTTTTGTTTCTTGTCCAATTTTGATTAACTGCGTTGTTTTGGAAAACTTACAGTCCAATCTTAATTTGTAGTAGAAAAATGTTGAATTGATTATGAAAAGTGCATGAAATCTGCCCCAGAAATGAAAAGTTGGTTTAAAAATTAGTAAATTAGTATATCTTGAAAAAGAGATTATTATCCTAAGATTTTTTAGCAGAACCTGAACTGAAATTCTGTTTTCCAAAAAAAGATTTACAAATTGCTTCGAAACTTTAATATTTCAAGAATTAATTAACGAAGTTTCGAATAGAAATGACGATTTAAATACATACACCTAATTTATACATTTTTACACCAAATTTTTCATTCTGGGCCAGATTTCATCCACTCCATGGTACATTTTTCTTCACTAGAAATTAAGATTGGACTATTAGCTTTCCAAAACGACAGGATCATGAAAATCGGACGATACCAAAGAAAGTTATTTACATTACAGTGTATTGATGTAAAAAATATAAAGCCCCATACCTCCGATGATTTAGGGGTTAAATAATATCCACTATCTGTGGTCAAAGTTTATTGCACGTGTTCAGAATCACCCTATATATAAAGATCGCATATAATGTTGCTACGATGACCGAAAACGCTCATTTTAGCTGATTTTAAGACAATTTAGCAGATCTTTGATATACAATTCTGGATGTTTCTTAAATATTATCTATAATTTATTGTATTAAGAATTATTTATTTTCTTTAAGTTTCTGATATTTTGTAAACGTATTATAAACAACAATACCTGTCTTACTAAAAATTAGTTATTCTAAAACAGGCCATCATCGTATATATAAAGATGTTTAATAAAGACTATTGATTTCACTGAATAAACTTTTCAGTAGGCACGCTTATGGATGTTGAAAATAATAAGGAAACGTGAATTTCAAATTATCTGATATACTAATTTAGAAGCAGCCTGCAATATAAAAGAAAAACTAACCTCCTCCGTTTTTGTAGCATAGATAAGGAAACCGCCAGACGTTTCCAAGACCAACCGCGTACCCAAGACATGACAATACAAATTCAATCGGTTTACTCCAACTCGCCCTCTCTGGCACATCGTCGCTTTTTGTATCGGTTGCATCTGTACCCAAAGCTTCCTGAAAAAACAAATTATTTTTACTCCAAACATCCAAATTAGTTATGGGTTTTATAATCAATTGCATTATTTTATATATCTTGATAATAGCATCGCGAATGGGTTGTCATCTACTAGTAATTTAGAGACCACATCTGAGATGATCAACAAATTCCGTTTAGAAAACAACACGCCATAAATTATAATTAAAATATAATAATAAAGATATTAAATAAGAATTAAAGTCATCCTAAAGACATCAAAATATTTCCAATCATTACATTAAGAAACTTCAACCCTAGGAACATTATTTTACAAGATTGTGGTTTAAGGATATTCTCAGAAAATGCACGAATGTACTACTACTTAGTCGATATTCATTTAGGGGACACCTTAACCAGAATTACGTACAACAAAGTACAATTTTATAAAATTTATTAATTCCATTTTTACTCAAAAATATCTAGTTTAAAAGAAACAAAAAATGAAACCGTTGTAACTTATTCAGTTACTTTTAGATTATTTTAATTTTAAAATTTAAATAACTTTTGTATATAACTACATTGTACAATTTAGACTGACTAGATGGCATGAGACAGGAATGCGCCCTAATGCGTCTTTCCAGGAAAATTCGCCTACTAATCCCTGTATAAAAACATTTCCGCCGCATTGAGAATATGCTGCACTAAAATATAGTACTTATGTTTACTCAACCTGTTTATATTAGTAAATGTTTTCAAAGCAGACAGTAGAACCTACATGTTTGTTTACTATTTAGGTTTCCTCCAAAGAAGTGAAATCCCCTTATTTCAGTCCTTACATGCCACCTCGGCAGTCAAGGACAATGCAGTGAGCATTAATAGTACCAATAGTACCATTATTGACTATTGACTATTTAAGCGATTTTTAAGGAGCAATATTATTCTATATCAAACATTGTGCATCCACGTGTTAAACTTTAACATTTTGCTAACTGCGCGATAATATTTTACAGATAATAGCAAAACTTGAATCGTAGAAGTAGCAAGATTTCGAAACAACAAACCTACCAAACATGGAATTTCTATTGAAGTGTAGATAGATACATATGAAACACAAATAAATATGTTTATTTAAGATTATATTTGTAGAATCCGATAAACAAACTTTATTGTAAGGGTTCAAACATAAATACGCATGTTAAATTTATAAGTAAATTTCCTCGTCCAGTTACGAAGAAACCGTTCCACTTCCAAGGGTGTTCAAACAAAATTTTAAAATCAGACAATAGTAAAGCAATCTCTCTTTTTACTGTTTTACATTCATATAATACACTGCAATAACATCCACATAGACCACCAGCCACGGTGGATGATGCAATAATAGTTATTAAACAGTAATGTAATAAAAACCATCTTTTGCTAGATTTGAGTGCAAATTCTCATAAATAGAAGACCACCTGTAGTGGACTAATGAAGAATAGATATTGCCCTAACGGCCTTCGACATATACTTTAAAATCTCCGTGTAATTGACATCTGCCCCACGCAAACTTTTATTCGAATAGTCTGCATTAATAAACCGCACGCAGGAACAAACAGCAATACCTAATGATAATGGTGCAACAAGTGATGATTTAAAATAAGGTGTAAACTGTCAACTGTGTCAATTGTAAAAATTATAAATGTTTGTACTGTAATCTCTAGTGGCATTGGAAACATTTGTACTTAGTACGATTAATATTTTTAAGGCTTATTTTTACTCGCGAATAATCCAGTATAGCTGAAGTATCACAAACATATGGAAAAATAAAATAACTTTCTAAGCGTAAAGAAAATTCGTCGCCACAACAGATATCAACCCCATAATTTTCCTAAATAGATAGTCATCATCTGAATTATCAATACCAAACCTGAAATATAACTCACCCTATATAAATATAATCATATAATCAAATAAAATCATAAATAGAAGTAGCAGGCTAAACAATTTCAGATGTCAAGTATCCACTACCTATTTTTTTCATTCATTCATGCTACTCCCCTCCTGCCGGAACCGCTTTCGCATTACTTCAGGGGGTGCGGGAGTCCCTTACATACTATCCATTCATGCAACATGCACCCTAAACTAACTAAGTGAAATACAGTCGCCTCAACCGGGGCTCGAACACGCAAACCGGCCGCATTTCACTGTGACCTCGAGTGGCGGCGCATATTCGCACTGTTCCACCGAGGTCCCAAGTATCTACTACCTAACATGAGCTGCATTTCAAAGTAACTTTTAAAAAATAAATGAAACAGCTTACTTCGACTTTTCCATACTTTAAACTATTTCTGCATTTTACGAAAGTCTACAGTGTATCCCAAATTTAAAGCTTGCTTTGGAATAAAGAAAAGGTTACAAAGAAGATTTATAAAACTAATGTATTGGTGTTTTCCTTTACCCAAATAAGGCACGGACTACCTGTTATAATTAATAAAAATGGAATTCTAATTCTTTAAACTGTATATAACAAAACACACTTATTGTCTGAATAATGTACAACTAAAAAGCAATGTGGATTGAGTTGGTGATTTATTAGTTGTATTCATCCTAATCCTAAACCGACAAAGTAATCAGATAAACTATACATTTTAAAATTAACAGAAACGAGGTGCTAGGAGCAATCAATTAAATTTCAGAAACCTAATTTAAAGCTTGCTGTTTAAAAATTAAATATGAGACAGATATCCTTACGGTACAAATTTCATGTTTATTAATTAATCATTAGAAAGCGTTTAAGTAGAACACTTGCACATTGAATTCACAAATTAGGATTTGCATAAAAAATTGCTGTTTACAAGTAGTCATTAAAATTCTGACTCAGACTATGATTATAAGGAGATTCTAGATATAGAAATAAAATTTTAGGTATATATTATGCATAAAAACGCATTCAGCACTAAATTTTCCTTCAGTTTATGTTTCGCCGGAAACGACCACTACGTACTTGCTTCAACTAACACATCGTGTGCATTTTTATTTTTCAGAATCCACATGTAATTCAGGGTTACAAACGGTGACTTCTTTATTATTTTGATAACTTTAATGTATAGTAATGCTTGCACTAATTTAGTCTATGGTAATAGGTAAGTATATCAATTCTAGACATATTTTTAAATTTCTGGAATATCTCACATACAAGCTGATAATTACTAAATGAAGTATGTATGACGTCCATGGAAACTACATTTGTTTTCAAGCTCCGAAATGGTGTTGTTGGTTTTACACACCCAGTGTGCAGTTGTTGATAAACATTTAAGAAGTTTAAACATGTAAACCATATCAAAAAAATAGTGCTCTACCGAAACATATTTGCTATATTCCTACGAAATTAAACAAAGTAAAAATGCGAATCTATAACGAGGAACCATCTGATCATTTTTTTGATATCTGAATTTATCCTGTATAGCATAAAATTTAGTCACTACTTTCATCAACAAGCCAATGTAGGAAAATTGGTTATATATAGTGCTGAAATAAACCAATTCTTTTAAAAGAAAATAAAATAAAAAAGTGAGAAATATGTGAAAGTCCAATGAAGTTATGATCAATATTAAAAACTTTAAACTTATCACTTGAGAAAGCAATCAACGTGACAACATAATCTGTGTCGACACTGAAAGTGTTTTAAAAAATAATTGCTCTGTACGTTGAATATATTCGCAATGAACGTATAGCTACAATTATATTATATGTATTCTTTACCTTGACGTCGTTTATAATTTACAGGAGCACTCAAGGAATGTGGGAATTGAGTGTGAATGTTATCGACTGATAATCGATTTTTCTTTACGATTTGACGATACTTATTTAATATAATTATCTTACCATGTTGCACCTACAAGTGTACTACTCATGTTACTTTAATTACAGTTAATTAATAACTAACTAGCATGATTACAAGTTTACCGCAATGTCGATGTAAATAATTAAAATGATTCCCTTTTATAGAAGTTTAGAAGAGTAGAATTTACAATGAGTAATAAGTAAGAGGTAAAACTGATTGAGTCAGGGGCTTTTTTCCCGGATGTGTTGCAAATTTTCATACTACGTGCATTTTCCTCAAATAAAATGGTTATATCTACGGACATCTAAAGCTTATCCTTGAAACTTTCTTATCTAGAAACAATTAAATAGGCTAACTCGGACTATTTACCTTTGATTCAAACAATTGTACTTTGAATAGTCACAGTTTAATAAAATTTCCAAAAATACATACGCATACAAAACCAAAATTTTTGAAAGCCGGGAACGTTACTATAAGCGCTATTATAAAAACCAATTTCGGACATTGAAATGAAATCAAAAAATTACACGTGTTTCCCGTTACTGGTCACAAAGTGACGCAACATCAAGACTTACTTTTATGAATGTTAAAATACTCACAATTTCTTTATCCATGTCTTATTTAAACAAACTAAACACATATACACAACCGTGTTCTACACTTTCTGGCTTAGCACAACATTATTGCAGGTTTTTATGTGAATTCTTAACACAATCAAAGATAAGCTTAGATACTGATTGAAATGTTCGAAATCGCGTTTCAATCAGCGACATGGTTGAGTGGGGAACCACAGTGTGTTTTCCTACATATTTGCACATTCATAAATTTTGCAAATTAGGGTCAAGAACTGACCAGTTTAATCGTGGGTCTGCTTGGACAGTTAACTGTTTTAGGCGTGTTCACCTGATGTAATTTGGAATGCAGAGTGTGATGTAATTAACCGTAATATAAAATTCAAGGTTCTACTTTCTTCGCTGTCTAATTTAAATCGAGATGAACTTGAAAGCAAAACTTGTGATTACTATAATTCGTTATGGAGACTTATGCGAACGAATAATTTTCTTCTGGTTACCATCCAATTTCCGGAAAATAAATTTAGTAGATTACCCCGTCCTATCGAAATTAAACATGCGATCGTAGAATATTCGAAATTAGTCAAGCAGATGTTTAATTTCTGTAGCTCTAATTAAATTTACGAAAAACTTCTTGGATTAATGGCTTTTTTTAGATTAGGGACGAAGGAAGACGTGAGCAACATAAATAACCAGCCAGCTAGGACACAATTTTAATATTGTTTTCTTCTTAACTAACATTGCCTATAAATTTCAGTTTTTTTCAGGTTTTTCATGTTTTATTTTGTAATATGAGACGCGTGTTATAAAATAAAACGCTCTTATACCTCATAGGGATTTATAATTTTAAAATTTACAGCAGCCAAACTCGCATTCAGTACGTACAGTTAAACTTAATGGTGAATTTTTGTATAAAACAATAAAATGTACTTGAAGATATGAAGTAATTGAATCTTCAGTTTTCTCGTCTTTTATCCATAGCTTATCATTACCTTTGAAATGTAATCATAATTTCGGGATCTCAAATGTTCTGAGTAATGAAAATAGATAATTGGCTCTAAAAGATTTTGTTCCAAGATATCAACTTACACATATATTACACACTAAAACTTCAAAAATCGAACCTTTAGTAACGATTATTTATATGGTGCTTGGAAAAATAATTGGAAAATTAAAGCCAAATACTTGCAATTTTACAACTACAATACCATGAATGAAATATTGAATGGGGCCATTCAAACATAAACTGAATGTGGGTGGTAATTTCCAAACTAGGAAGATTCTATGGGAAAGCGTTTTACATCAGCTTGGTTTTTTGTTTTCCGCAAGACAAACCGCATACACCGGATATTTAAATATTAATTACCCAAATCAGTAAACATAAGTTATTACTAATAACAATACCAGTCGTCCGATCATTTGACAGTTTGTAGTGCTCATTTTCCTATTACGAATAAACGTTATTAATAATTTTTAGATACTTGCAACAGAGTCATAAAGGGGAGATAACTAATCTTTCTAATAGTTTTTTACCAGGTCCCATCACAAGACAAAAAATATTTTAAGTTATTAAAACGATGCGTTATCGGTAGCCCGCAGTGTTATGATAACCTTATACCATCCAGTCGATCATTGTACTTATGGTATACATTCAAGTTCTGCACTGGAGCAATTTCTCTTGTTGATCAGTTACACACATATGTGAGGGCATTCACTGCAAAGAAGTAATGCAAGTTACGTTCAATTACATGTAAAGTAAACAATAGGTGATGTAACTGATTAATAGGAAATGAGTGGAGTTCATTTTAAATATTATCGCATCCATCGTTAACAATCTTTCTTTTCCTGCTATTTAGATATTATCACCTATTTGATTACGAAAAGTAAAAATGATTTATACTTGTGCAATACACTTACCCAACTTTTATACGAGTAAATTAAGTTAATTTACGTGCTTGGTTAACTCGAATTTCGAAAATATTTAAAAGACCTTTTTTAATTCAAATCAATGTATCGGAAAATGGTTTTCTGGATAATACATGAAACATCAAAACGGTTTATTATATTATTAAGCTATGAAAATACAGCCTTGATATATTTACCGATAGCTAACAACTTAGAGTCTTAGAGAAATCTGACGCAAGCGGAAAACCCTTCGCGGTTAATTTAAGGCGGTATATTTACAATATAGTTTTGTATATTTATAAAGCAAATACTATTCATTTATATGTAGACAACAAACTTTCAGCTTCCGATGTTTACCGGTTTTACTTTTTAAGAAACTTGCGTTAATGTTGTACACTATGTAAAACAATATTTATGTTTACATACTGAAGGGAAATATAATTATTTTATTAGAGATGTGTAATGAAGTATTTATATACCAGACTTTTAAAAATATTTACTTAAATGCGGCGGCGCCTATTAAAATAATAACCACTGGTTTCTGAATCCTCAATAGAATGTTTCTTCTATCCAAGTGTGCTGCAATAAAGCAGCATGGATGATAAACTATGTATATAAAAAATTATTTACTTTTCCAAACAATAAGAAGGGCTCAATTCGGTTTATGTCAAATTCAAAATTGTCAGTTTTAGAATGGAATGGCAAATTTGCGACGTACTTTTGGATACTCTAATTCGAGGGGAACTCATATACCTATCTACCTAGCCATGACAACAAGCTAGCGGCCTATGCTACGAATGTTATATTTTCACAAGTTTTTAACAATTGTATATGCAATTGTGTACAGATCTGCATGCTTGTTTAAAAAATATTGTGTTTAGTTGTATTAAAAATTAAGGTTGTAAAACTTGAACACCGAAGTGTAATAAAATTCTTGATGAAAAGTGGAACGAGCAGGAAACTATCTACTACAGGATGACGGCGGCCCACGGAGAAGAAGCTCCGTCTTATTACAAGGTTAAATTTTGGTGTTAACAATTTTGTTGGGGACGGGAATCCGTTGAAGACGACTCAAAATCGGATGCGACTATTGAAGAAATGTGCCAGAAAGTTGAAGCTGTGGTGCTGGAGAATCGACGTCTGAAAGTTGCAACTATATTTTGAGAATTAGGAATTTCTCAGGGAAGCTTCATTACCATTTTACAGGATAATTAAGCTTGAGTAAGCTGTGAATGCGGCGGATTCCAAGGCTCCTGATTCTGGAACAAAAATTGCACCCCAACGAGTTTGTCCACTTTAGAGATTGACTCAGAGTTTCTATCGCGAATGATGACTGGTGACGAATCTTAGGTCCATTACCGAGATCTTGAAACGAAACAAGAATCCATGCAATGGGTCCATAAGGGTTCTCCACATCCAACGAAATGCCGAACCCAACCATCTGCTGGGAACTTAGTGGCTACAATTTTCTAGGACGTGGAGGGAATATTGTTGATGGAATATATGCCAAGAGGGAATACACTTACTGACGAAACGTATGCAAATACTCTAAAATATCTAAGAAACGCCATTTGGGATAAATGCCAACACTGCTCGAAATTTCGTGCCTGTTTTAGAGGTATGTATTTCAGGAAATTGATCATCCACCTTACAGCCCAGATACGGCACCATTTGATTATTATCTGTTTAGAAAACTGAAGAGGTATTTAAAAGGACGAAGGTTTTACTCATAAAATGTACTGAAACAGACAGTCGATGACTACTTCGCTAGTTACCCGAAGGAATTTTTTTCTGAAGGTATAAACCAATTTCCGGACAGATGGCGTACGTATGTTGATTAGATGGATGTTATATTGAAAAATAAAATTCTTAACATTTTTGTGTCTTTTTTTCATCACTAGATAGGTAAGTTTTGAATTTCCCTCGTATTATCAGTGTAGTAGAAGTTTCCAAAAATATAGAAATGGTGTCTTAATTTCTTTCTATGTTTTTTGCAACTCAACAAACTAAACTTTTTACAAGTAAAAACAATTATTTCATATCTTTCTGACTCGCCCTACAGTTTAATATTTGGCGAAATTCAGTAACAAACAGTGGCGGCTCGCCAAGTGAAGTAGATGAAGTGCTTCTTCACTTAAAATTTTCATTCAAATGCGAATATTTGTTAAAATTACATAACAAATTATTTATCGGCATTACACCTATTAGAAGTCGTGCACTTATGGCATACATACTCATAGATACAATAAGCTTAGTGAAAGCAAACACATTGCATTTTTTTCTGGTCCCCTTGTACCGCCTACGTCAATATCTACAATTGGTTCACGGTAAATTGCCCTAGTGAAGAGTTCAGTCGCAATCAGGCGCTGAACTTCATGTTCGAGTTTGACGGTCGGTTTTTAAACGATTTCAACACTTTTGAATTCACATTTCTAGCTGTAGTATTTAATGATATTTTCTCTCTCACTGACATATTGTTTGACGATCTCCAAAAGAAATCATTGTATATTAATTTTTGTGTTACATAAATAAAACTATTGAACTGAGGAAAAGGAATGACGATGATGATGATACACTCTTCGAAAAGACTAAGGAAATAGAAATAACACAAATCGATATTTCTAAGCGCACTAAGCGGGAATACGCTAGCCTTACAAATAATGACATTCGAAGAAAATATAGAATTTTCTTTTATGAAGTACTGGATCACATTGTAATGGAAATGGAAGTAAGGTTTCAAGACTGCGATAAGCTACAATTCATGTCTTTGGCTGATGCTACGAAATCGGAAATTCGAACAATATGATTCGTGCTTTCCGTCTAAAGCATTTGAAAGTTTAGGTCAATTTTATGGCAAAATACGTACAAAAAGTCAGGGTCTTAAAAATGAATTAAATCTTCTTTATGCCGATGAAAGTTAGCGCAATCTACCGACCCCAGAATTACTAGAAAATCTCAATGAGAACAAAGAAAGTTTTACAGAAGCCTACAAATTGTTTTGCCTCATATTAACTATTCCGTCGACAAGTGCATCACTGGAAAGAAGTTTTTCTTGCCTTAAACGAATAAAAACGTACTTAAGAAATGCAGTATCTGATGATAGGCTTTCTTCTTTGGCAAATATTTCAATTCAGAAAGAACTCTTACTAGAATTAATAAAAAATTAACCATTTTACGAAGACAATAAATAATTTTGCTGCATTGAAGGACAGAATGATAGATTTGGTCTACGGAAACTAGGTAAGTTGACATTGAATTATATTTTTTCTACTTGTTATTATTAGGGTTATTATAATAGCATTTCACCTATCTTTTTACCCGCCAGCCGCCAGTGGTCACAAAGAGATTTATAAACATCCATAATCAGTAGGATTTATTGATTTTCACTTTTCCCAACTGTAGCTAATAGCAGATGTGTCAATATAATTTTAAAAAATGGGAATAGATACTAGGAAAAAGGTAACGAATGAAACTGAAACAGAACTATTTAGACGACTCGCAGTGCGACAGGAAAGGCAAAGAGTACAGACCACATATTCGCGATAAGACAACTGATAGAGAAATAACAACGATAAGATATTCGCAGCCTTCCTACACCTTGAAAAAGCATTCGACGGCGTCCCAACGAAAATCGCGTGGAGTATTTTACAAAAGAGAATTGTGAAAATTACTATAATCTGTATAAAGAACCTCTATGAAAACACAAGGAATTGTGTGAGAATGAGAAATGTACAGTCAGAAGAGTTCGTAACCAAAGAGGGTTTAACACAAAGAGTTCTTAGTCTAGCCTTGTTCAACTTTAATGACGATATAATGAAAGAAACAATGGGAAACGTAAAGAATTTAAATGTGGGATGTAAGAACACAAAATGTGTAGAAATAGCAGAAAGTGCCGTTACAATCGATCTAGTTTTTTTTAATTATTTTATAACACCTCTCGGTGCATTCATTGCAACTACTTTACATTTCCTAGCAATTGGATTCTAATACAGTCTTAACTAAATCTAAGTCTAATAGTCCTAATCTAGGCAAGTCTTAACATTTTGTGTACTCCCATTGACACACTCCGCATATTTTTCAACACTTCTTACGCATGCTTTGTTTTTATTTTATTCTCTTAGTTTAGCTTACACTAGTTTGAACGATTTTTGTCTTTCTGACTTTCGAAAAAGTCCACTGTTATCGAGTAATTGTAACACTTCGATATTTTGGTATCCGTGTAGTCTCATTTTTTTCGCATACCGTTTAATTTCCTCTCTAACTATAGGCACTTTTAATCCTTATAGATGGTCTTCAGTTCTGGCGTACCATGTTGCATTAACACTGCCACGGAGTACCTTGTTCTGATACGATTGTACAATTTTGAAAATGGATTTCTTTGTGAAACCCCACACCGTAAGTCGAAACTGGTTTTAAAATTTTTTCATACAGCAACAGTTTATTATGTAGTAACAGATTGGAGTGTCTTCCAAGTAGCCACCACATCTTTTTGAATGTAATGATAAGTTCTTCACGTTTTTTTGGCATGTTCTTTCCACTTGAGCTTGACGTTTAGTGTCATGCCGAGGTATTTCTCTATCTTAGTGTGTGGGATTGTTTGATGATTGATCCAACTAGTGACGTTGTTGATGGCTGCTTGTAGCTTGTTTTAAATGCTATCTCGTTGATTTTGACTAGTGGTGCAGTGTCAGCAAATGTAGCCGTTGTCACTCCATCATACTGAGGAATGTCACTAGTGTAAAACAAGTACGAAATTGGTACAAGGACGTTTCCTTGTGGTACACCTGCAGCTATATTTCTTAATTCTGAGTATTCATCGTCATACTTCACTCTAAATTGAGGATCGGCTATACATGATTTGAGAATGCGACTTATCTGTCTAGGCACATTTTTTGCTAACTTGTATTTACGGCCCTCGTGCAATACTTTGCTAGAAGCATGGGCCACAAGTAGGAATATTCCGATACGATGTACTTGGTCAATAGTCAAGTACTTGTTCCGAATTCCAAACTGGTGAGTTGGGATGAGCTATTTTTCTTCGATGATCGGCTTTAAGTGTTTCAGAAGCAATTTTTCAGTATTGATATGGTTGGTAGTAATGAAATCGTTCGGTACGATGTTCTTTCGCTGGGTGGTTTACCCGGTTTAGAGGTCATAAAAGCTTCCGCAATCTTCCACTGCATCGGCATATATTGTAGTCGTAATACTGCAATGAATAGATGCGTAAGTTTCATTATGCCTCTTTTTGATAGTTATTTACACACTTGCACCTACAGGGTGGTAACCTGGCGCTGTTTTCGGCACTGAGCTTTTTTTTATCTCCTTGGCGACTTCACTTGTGGTTATATGCTCAACAACCCTGCCCTCCCGCTCTCCTACAACATCCTCTAGAATCTAGAGTCTAGATAATCAAGGGCGACGAACCCATGGGAGAGTATCGCCTAAGCTTCACAGGTAATTGGAGAAGCACCCAATACACATGGGCACACTCCAAAATAATAAATGTAGTATCTGACCACAAATTATAAATGGGAACGGACTACATGTTAACAAAATACTCTTTTCACAAACCCTTCGAAGTACGGATAAACCGTGAAGAATGGAATTAAGGGAACCACCAAACTTAGATACAAGCTTAGTATGGTATACAGACAGTTGACGCACGAGCAACGGAACCGGAGCTGGTGCATACGGCAGTAGACCAAGATATAGTACCTCCATATGTCTGAGCCAAACTGCCACAATATTTCAAACTGAAACCTACGCAATTTTAGCAGAAATAGAAGAGAACACAAGACGGGGTTATACAAACAAAACCATCCTTATTATCTCTGATAGTCAGGCAGCTTTGAAAGCACTAAATTCAAACCAGATTAAGTTAAAACTTGTCTGGAACTGCCTTTATAGTCTCCTAACACTAGTACACTCTAACGAGGTAAAACTTGTGCGGGTGCCAGGCTACAGAGGTATAGAAGGAAATGAAAACGCAGATAAACTAGCAAAACTAGAATCTGAAACACCGTTCACAGGGCCTGAATCTGTTGTCGGTCTAACTAAGCGGACAGTGAGAGAAGCAGTTAAACAATGGATAGTAAGCAAACATTCACAACACTACACAAAGCAAAGCTAGGATGGGCAACCACCCCCAGAATCTTAAAAACAGTGTTACAACTCAGGAGTACTCAAATTGGAGTAGTGACAGGACTCCTAACGGGACACTAGCACTTCAGACAACACCTCCACAACATAGGGCTATTTAACGAAGATCCTATATGCAGGCTGTGTGACGAGGAAGAGGAAACAGCCTCCCCCATAATATTCCAATGTGAAGCCTTAGCTCGTAGAATATATCAAATCTTTGAGAGCACTAATACCTACTAGATGCAACCGTCTGATCAACAAACTCTTAAAGGGAACGGATCTACTTGACAGCGACTAGCGACAGTAGAGGATGCGCAATAGACCCAAGAGACAGTGTCAAAGGGCAGAAACAACCCTCTCCGTACAAACAGTCTACAACAATCCTCCACGTTGTTTATCTCCGGTAGAATTTCATTGTCAGCAACATGATGTAATTGGGAAATGTTTGCTAAGTGTTCGGCATATATTTCTGCTTTTTCGTTGTCATTCCGTGCTCATCCACCATTTTTCTTTCGAATGGTACAGTTTTGGTACTGTGGCCGTTTTAATTTTTTGGTAGCCTTCAAGAGAGAGTATTTCGTACCTTTTTCATCTGTTCGTCGCCTTAGGAACTCAATGAATATTTCATTTTTCACAGAAAAATCTGATGCTTCTTGTATATTTGAAACGAGCTCTCTAATTTCCTTACGGTAGCTTAAGCGAGGTGTTTTCTTTTTTGATACAGAGATATTATTCTATGCAGCGTATTGCAGGGTGACAACGAGCAGGTTCAGCTTCCGTGTCATTTTGTTCAGTTGTGCTTAATGGAACGTTTATTTTGATGCGTTTCCCCACGTCTGTTCTAAACCACAATCTTGTGATTTACTCCAAGAACAAACAAGACTTACAACACAATCTAGAAATATGGAAGAACGTTCAAATTTCAGAATAAATATAGAGAAGACTAAGGTAATGGTGATAAAAAAGAGGACCTGGACGTGGCAATAGAATTGCACGAGAAAGAGGTTGAACAATTGCAAATAATTGCAAAGTTTGTTATTATTGAAGTAATAACTTTTCGGGCTTCTAACTCAATTTGTTCCCCTGTGAATTTTTTGCTTACACTGATGGGTGCTCAAATGACAATATCATTGCACTTACATACATTTTTAACAGTTAACAAGTCTATATAAGTTGATCATGTCAGTTATCCATAAAAAATTACAGTTGCGAAAAATGTACAAGGAAACCAATAAAATAATGTCACTAAGGTATTCATAACAAATTATTAAAATAGTTTTTCAAAATGAACTCGTTCTTTTTGCAGACACATTTGGCTATCGATTGCTAATATTTTGTAATTTTTATTACGCTATTACAATAATGCGTGTTGTGCTTTTGCTGATTGCAACAAAATTATACAAAATAAAGTATTCTGTGTTTATTTGTTTCATGTAAAAGCGTTTTTCTAAGAATAATTTTAAACTAACTTTATACGAACTAATAAAAATAATATTCTTGCGTTGAACATGAATTGCCAGCGTTCACCGAATAGAATTTTAAGAATTATGAAAGCATCATTGAATCAAGCCGCGTCATTCTAACAAATACGAAACTCATAAGTGCTGCAGTTTTAAGCATGTAAAAGAAAAATCTTATGTTTTTATAGTATAGTAGTTTAGTTCTCCTATTCTTTGCAATTATACAAAATTAAATATCTGTTATAAGAAACTGATAAAGTTTATAATTCAGAATTCCAAAATATATAATTTGTGTAGTACACAATTCTTATTAAAGTGACTACAATGCCAAGTAAAAATCTCACTGTATTTTACAACAAATACATCACTTGATAATTAAACATATTGGGTTAAATAAAAATATATTTTTTTCCATTCATATAAATAGAACAATAAGCCGGTAAGCTGATTGATCTTGATATTTTATTATATTTTGTATGTGGCCAAATGTTATTTTGTTACAAAGCTGCTTAAGGTGATTTATTTTATATATAAAGAGGAAAAAAACGTACAACAAAAGCTTGTGTAAAATATAAATCTGTTAAAGTTATTACAATTTTCACTAAAACTCGTCAACATCTCCCTTTACTCTGCACTCATTTTCAGCGGCCGGTCGGTATTATAATTCCACAACATGCCATCTAAAAATGATTGGCAGTGATTTATGAATTTTGACTGCAAAATATAAACGAATTTCATTATTAAACAGCTTTAAGTATCCCAGTGTAACTTTATTAAGTTCCTCTGTATAACTTTAATATTTACTTATAACTGAATAATATTATTAATGGATACTGTTTAATACTTTTTTTTTATAAATAATGAATGAAACAATTTAGCTACATACTTATGAAATCCATATCCCACCTGTCTCGACATCTTCTCCAACTCCAATAAGACGCTCTACATTTTAGATTGGGGGTTAGATTAGCTCCTTAAAATACCCGCCTCGGTCCCGTTATCAAAAATATAACCCAGAAAAACGCGATTGTGTAAAAATAGCACCATCGAAAACAGTCCTTCAAAAATAGGGAATCAATAGGGTCGTCAAACATATAACTATCAAAAATAGCACTTTTAGGCAACATCTTTTACCTGGCGCTATTTTTAATGACGCTATTTTCAATTTTCTCCGGCACTATTTTTGAGACACTATTATTAACGTGTACCACCTTTTCGCGTCTGTTATAAACAGGACATGCTCGCATATTTGTGTATGTATCAAACAGTGGCGTTTTTAATACAAATAAGAACCTTGGGTTATCGCCGGGCGGGCATATTTAAGATGCAATCGGCTGAGATTATTCTCAAAATATCTTTTTTCCAAGACATATCTTTAGGATAATCTCCTTACTGGGAATCAATAAACACTTACATAATGAATTAGCAGTTACACATATACACAAAACTTGCAACTTAACGTGGTATCACTAATGATTTATTGTTTAATAAAAATTCGATGTAACTTAAGAAACACCGATTGCAGTAGTGTTTATAACAACATTTACTCGCCGCCGTTTGCTCGCCTACCGTTTGCTCACGGGTCTTTATGCTCACCAACTACTTACTCACCCAGTCCACCGCTCTTCGGACAGATGATCGACCAGCAATTTATTCTTAAAATAAAACTTTATCTGTAGGCTTTAGCTATATAGTGTTGGTAGTTGTCGAAACCTTTCAATTCCTCTAGAGGGTATTCACTTTAAAAACCGATTTGCCTGTATTTGAATTTACATGGGCTAATATTTATTTTTTATAAAACTAACGAAACATATAACTGATTTTTGTGTTGTATACATTTTTAAATTTATAAATCACACATATAAATTATAAAACAAAAACGGTGCTAAATTATTTTACAAACGAAGGTGCCTAACAAAAGAGAGCTTTTTCTTCTACATTCATGTAGTCATAGCTATAGTACCTACTGTGAGCAAACGAATACTGAGCAACTGTCTGCGAGCATCGCTTTTACCGAGCTATCAGTAATCGTGCAATCTGTGGCAAAAAATAGCGGCGAACAATAAAATAATCAAGAATACTAAATACAATACTACGGTGACTCGTCGGGCTGTGATAAAATTTACAGGAAGTTCCGCTGGGAAACTCATAAATCATAATGGACAGATTTGCTCCCAGAATTGAGCTTAGTAAAATTTTATTTTCCATGATGGTCTGTTCCGAAAATGACGGGTAGTTTATGTATTTTAGATGAAAAAACATACTATCGACGAAGAAGCGGTAAGGAGACATGCGGAATAACGGAAAATGATGTCTTTCAGAGAAATTCTATCAGACCAAAAATTGCCTTCTCTCCATAACTAAACCTAGTTTCTTTTATTCCACTGTAAAATATATTGTAGCGACAATTTAGAAAGTTTCTATGGGGAAAAAATGAGTTGAGCTCGAAATTTCGGCTTCAATTGTAAAAGTATGAATTCTAAAGAGAAATGTAATTATGTTCTTCCAGGCCTCTATCGCTGTCAGAGGCCCGTGACTATGTATTTCAGAGAAAACTCCAGATGTAATAGGTACATGTTTTACATCTCGATACAACTGATTATTATTTTGTAGCAAAGGTAACAAACAAAGCGTGGGTAATACTCCACGGGTTCAACCAGGTAGTATATTAAACAGCTATACAATACAACAAAACATGGAATATTAATATTTTTCGTATTTTCCCATTTTCTTAATAACTCTAGGCTATACAATAAGCAGCGCCGTGAGGCAATGAAATACGTCTATTTTTATCTCTTTCGTTAATTTTGATTATGAAAATTTTCGGAAAATCTAATTTAGACATTATAAACGCGATCTCGTTTGAATTTTGATTAAATATCCTGCTTATCGATTAACAGAATACTTATTCAAACTTCTGACAATAGCATCAGAATTTAATATATAAATTCAGAGAAGTACCTATGTAAGTACTATTGAAAGTCTATCAGTAGTACTCAAGCGATTTACTTTTTTCTATAACACAATTTCAATGCAATAGTAATTAGAAGTAATTATTTTGCCAGAATATCTTTGCTTATGGTACTTAAGTATTACTTTGTTTTCTCGTGTTACTGTAGGATAATCCCTTAAACGCAAGGGTTTGCCATAAGCAGAACAAATCCGCATCCTAACTGAACATGCAAAATGGCAGTGTTATTCGCATCTATTAAATAAAAGCGCCATTTACTGCAAACATACCGTATTTACGACTCAAGCACATTTTCGTAATAGTTTTTGGACAATACATCTACAATCTGCGGGTAGTTTATAGTTTTACATGCACTATTTAACAGTGTACCGTACACAAAACAATCATTCCATTGCCTGTGCTTACCTCCCAGAAATAAAAATTAAATAAACATACAAAATGCATGCCGTTTGACATAATTTTAGTTCAAAGAAAATTTAATAAAATCAATATTAACTATATTTTGCAAAATTGTTCAAATGACATTTATCAAACAATTTTGCTGCCAGCACAAAGACCATGCCTTTGCAGGGGTCCCTAAATTTTATGAATTTTAGAAAACATTAATAAAACTATAACTAATTGTGGTAATGTTTCAATTTATTTCTTCTTCTTCTTGTTCTTCTTCGATAGCGTGTTAAGTCCATTTTTGGATATACGCCTCTTCAAGGTTCTTCCATTGGTCTCTCTCTGCCGCCACTCGTATCCAATTCAGTCCAGCTGTTAATTTTAGGTCATCAGACCATCTCATAGGTGGTCTTCCTCTTGGTCGATTGGACATGTAAGGCCTCCATTGCAGGATCACTGTATTCCATCTGTTTACGTCCCCTCTTGCTACGTGGCTTATCTCCACTTTAAGGAAGCTGATTTGGTTGCAATGTCTATGACTTTTGTTCTATCCCTAATATATTCATTAGTTTCACGGCCCCTTAAAGTCAACCCCATCATGGTCCTTTCCATTGCATGCTGCGCTACTCTTACCGTGTGTATAGTTTTCTTAGACATCACCCAAGTTTCAGCGCCGTAACTCATAACTGGTTAGATACATGAGTTAAATACTCTGATTTTCAGGTGTAGGGGTATTTTTTTTGTGTCTTAATATAAAATTAAGTTTGCCGTACTCTCCTTTTAATCTCCGTTGTCTGACCATCCCGTCCCAATACAATGATTTGCCGTAAGTATATAAATTTTTTGACGTTTTCAATATGTTTGTCTTCTATATTTAAGTTTCCCTCGCCTGGATACATTGCTTTCGTTTTTTTTCAATTAATTGTTAATCCTACCATTTGTGATTCGGCATGTAATTGCATTAACAAATCTTGCAGGTCTTCTAGATTTTGTGATATTATTACTACGTCATCTGCATAGCGTAAGATATTTAGGTATTTCCCGTTGACGTTAACTCCTTTTTCCTTCAAGTCCAACCTTTTAAAAACATCTTCGAGGGCAATATTAAACATTTTTGGGGATATACTATCCCCTTATCGCACACCTCTTTCTAACTTCACCTTCTCTGAAAATTCGTGTAGTTTGTAAGTTGCCGTTGCTTGCTGAGCTATATTTTCTAGTAACGTAATATAACAATAGTCAATTCTACAGTTTCTTAACGCCCGCATTATTGTCCAGTCTCAATGGACTCAAATGCTTTTTGAAAATCCACGAAGGCCATATATACGGAAAAGTTGTACTCATTTGATTTTGCAAATAGTGTATTCATCGTCAGTAAGTGATCTGCGGTTCTATAATCTTTTCTAAAACCTGCCTGCTCTTGGGACAGGTAATCATCGAGCTTCTTAGATCTTGTTGTTATTTTTGTCAATAGTTTATACAGATGTGACAATAAACTTATTGATCGGTAATTATTTAATTCCCTATTATCACCTTTCTTATGGAGTAAGATCACCAGCGCATTGTTCCATTCAGCAGGAATTTTACCCTCTTGCAAACATTCATTTAATAATACGGTTGTTATTGGTAGCAGTTTACCACCACGAGGATCAACATGTCTATTGTTATTTCATCTTCACCCGGCGCTTTGTTTAGTTATAGCTCTTAAAGCATGGACGACTTCGTCTTCGTCAATTTTGGGTAGTTCTTCCGAGCCTATATTAATTATTTTTCGTTTTTGTAAGTTGTCCTCTGCGATAATTGATATCTTGGATGCATAAAGGTTGGCGTAGAAGTTCTCAACGATCTTCAACAACTGTTTTCGATCCGTGACTTCTTCGTTGGTTTCACTTAGGAGGGAGTAGATTTGTTTACGACCTAGGTTGGGTCTTAAGTATTTCATATTTTTATTTTCTTCAATTACGTTGTTGTTTATTTCTTCGCTTTTCTTTGCTCTGTATTTTCTTATTCATCTTCTTATTAATTTATTGAATGCCACGTATTCGATTGTACCTCTTTTCTGTGGTTTATTTAATATACTTGGTTTTTCAATTAGATTTTTAGCATCTTCTTCTATTTCCGGTTTTGACTTTGCTTTTATTAATGTTTTCCTTACTTCAGTAACACCCCTTTTTATTGTAGATGTTATTTGTTGGTTTACATCGTCTATATTGACACGTGTGTGTTTGAGCTGGTAATGCTTGTAGTTCATTGTTTAGAAAATTTTGATACAGTTGTTATGTTCATTTAATTCACTATTCTATTTTTGGTAATTCTATAATTCTAACTGCGTTTTGTAACTCAATGGTTTAACTACGTTTTAATTCTGAAGTTTCATCGACGCCATGATTCTTGTAACCAGCATCAAGAATTTAACCTCGGTTTTTCCCCTTTACAATGCTTCTTTTGTCTCTATGCTTCCAAATACTTTAGTTTTTGCAACGTCATGTCTGCAGGCAAATGTTCGAACAAACTTCCAGACTGCAGCGTTGCATTTTTGTCCGCCCAGCAGCGGCCAAATTTTCCCTCCCCGCGTCAGTCGGCATTTAGACCTCCGCCAGACTCCGGCCCTCGAAAACAACATCCATCGAGGCCGTAAATGTGTATCGAGTCGGCTAGCGGACCCAAAGGCAGAAGCACATATA